>JADRCG010007762.1:0-13829 GCA_019844195.1 Rhabdomys dilectus
GACTTCATCTTGGGGATGAAAAACTGCTATTAGTGTTTGGATCAGATAGTCATTAATTAGTCTATCTCTTAAATTTTTGTAGGCATTGATTATTGACTTATTTAAAGCTAACATGTTATGTACCTTTATCTTGTTTTTACATTTATCCCAATGAACTTTCAGTCTTACATGCATTTTGTACAGGCAGTTTTTAGCATTTATATGTGAATCCACTTTGACTTCACATTTGTCGTTTCTAATGTGTTAATTTTAAACAGAAATTTATTTTTTTTAAAAAAAGAATTGAGTTATAGAGAGTAAAACATTTTGGAAAGACATGACTATAAGAAAGTAATTCATATATTTATAACTCTTTTTCATGATGCATGCATGGCACATTCCTATGCTTGTACCCAGCTCCATTCAATGGTATGTCTGTTTGAATACAAGGTGTTGCTGTTTCAAAACAAGAGGTAATTGTCCGTCTTGAACAAAACAAAGAACCATGGATTGTTGATACAGAGGAGACAGAAATAAGAGAACCAGGTAATCTGAAATGAAATAACATGTGATGTGATGATTCTAAACCAAGGAGCAATCTAATCCTGAAGTGTGATTAGATAAGTTCTTCAGAATAATGTACCAGAGAAATAGTACTCCATGGGTTTTGTATGAATTTTGCTTTATTTTATCTGATGATGCTTGCATCTATGACTCCTGATTTCTTTCCCAGTTTTTCTATATCCCTGGTAGTCTCCCTTTGTGATTTCTTGATCGTTTCTAATTCGATTTTTATGTGCTGGATAGTTTTGTTGAATTGCTTCAATTTCTTCCTTTGTTTAGTTGTCTTCTCTTTTAATACTTTAAGAGATTATTGTGTTTCCTCTTTAAGTGCTTTCACTTGTTTATCTGTGATCTCCTCAATTTCTTTGAGGGTGTTATTTATGTCCTTCTTAAAGTTCTCTATCCTCGTCATTAGAATTGATTTTAGTTCTGACTCTTGCTTTCCTGGTGAAATGGGTAATTCAGGACTTTCTAATGTGGGAGAACTAGTTTCTGATGAAGCCAATTACTCTGTGTTGCTGGTGCCTGTGTTCTAGCACTTGCCTTTCTCCATCTGGATCTCCTTTGTGCTACCTGAGCTGTCTCTGACTTGAGCCTTGTGTTTCCTATTATCTTGGTTGTATCAGAACTCTTAGGGATGAGTCTTGCTTCTGTGGTTAGAGCTGAGGTGCAAGATCTGCTCAGTGTTCAGGCAGAAACAGGAAGGAACCTGTGGTCTGGGCCAGGACTGAATTCCTGAGTCCCTGTAGGTCCCAGTTTCTCCCTGTTTGGGTAGAGTATTGCTGTCTCCTGACCGGAGATACTGCCCAAGTTACAACTCCTGGGAGCCCTGCCACCTCTGGGTTTCACAAAGTTGGGTACAGAGCTGCATCCTGGCATCTGCTCTGTGCTCAGGGCCCAGACAGGAAGGAACTGGTACACTCACCCAGGAGTGAATTCTTGGGTCCCAGTGGGTCCCAGTTACTTTCTATTTGGTGTGAGTGTTGCTGCCTCCTTACCTAAGATAGTGCCCAGCTTAGAGCTCCTGAGAGCCCTGCTTCCTCTGGGTTCTGTTAGATTTCGTGCAGAGCTATCTCCCGGGATGTGCTGAGCACTCAGGCCCAGACCGGAAGGTACCAGTGCTCCTGGCCAGGAGTGAATTCCTGGGTCCCTGTGTGCCCTGGATACTCCCTGTTTGGGGTGAGTGTTGCTGATTCCTTACCTGAGATACTTCCCTGGTTAGAGCTCCTGGTAGCCCTGCTTCATCTGGGTTTTGTGAGGTTGACTGAAGAGCTGCCACAGGTGAACCGCTCAGTGCTAGGGTCCAGACCAGAAGTCACATTAAGACTTTTAACATGTTTAAGAATTCTAGAGTTTCTCTGGAATTTATCTGTCTCAATGAATATTCCATAGGATATGAGAAAAAAATTTAAATCTATTTTAACATGCCTGACATGATTTTTACATGATACTCTTACATTGTTTTATGTTTCTTTCCTTTCAAATATTCCAGGATATGATAAGGCCTTGAATTTCAATTCAAATATTATTCAATGTAATTCAACCCATAAGGGAGTGGGAAATCAGAAAACCAAAGTTTCTATGTATGGTTATTTCAATGTTTCAAATCTCTTGGGACATTCATATTTATCAGAAGAAGAAAAACACCCAAAATTTGACACACCAGAGAAATATTGCAGTAAACCCCCAGGCCTTATGATATTTCAAACTAGAGGGAAGTCGTGGAGATATGTGCAATGTGGCAAGTTCTTTGCTCAGTATGCAGTTCTTCAGTGCCCTCACAGAATTTGTACTCTAAAGAAACCTTATAGTTGTAAGGAATGTTTGAAATCATTTACTTGGTCATCAAAATTTCAAACTTACCACAGAATACACACAGAACAGGAGTTTCATACATCTAATAAGTGTGGGAAATCATTTACCAAGTCATCAACTCTTCTAGCTCACCAAAGGATCCATACAGTAGACAAACCTTACAAATGTAATGAATGTGGTAAACATTTTACCCGGTCTTCAAATCTTCACATTCATAAGAGAATCCACACAGGAGACAAACCTTACAAATGTGGTAACTGTGGGAAAAGCTTTATACAGTTTTCACATCTTAAAAATCACTACAGAATCCATACAGGAGACAAACCTTACAAATGTGATACCTGTGGGTAAAACTTTATAAAGTCTTCAAATGTTAAAAGGCATTACAGAATCCACACAGGGGACAAACCTTACAAGTGTAATGAATGTGGGAAATCCTTCACCCATTCCTCAAGTCTTAAAGTTCACCACAGAGTCCATACAGGAGACAAACCTTACAAATGTAATAACTGTGGGAAAAGATTTATACAGTCCTCACATCTTAAAAATCACCACAGAATCCATACTGGAGAGAAAACTTACAAATGTGATAACTGTGGGAAAATCTTTATACAGTTCTCAGCTCTTAAAAGGCACTATAGAATCCACACTGCAGATAAACCTTACAAGTGTAATGAATGTGGGAAATCCTTCACCCACTCCTCAAGTCTTAAACTTCACCACAGAATCCATACTGGAGACAAACCTTACAAGTGTAATGAATGTGGAAAATTCTTTACCCGTTCCTCAAGTCTTAAAATTCACCACAGAATCCATACAGGAGACAAACCTTACAAATATGATACCTGTGGGAAAAGCTTTATAAAGTCTTCAAATCTTAAAAGGCATTACAGAATCCACTAAGGGAACAAATCTTACAAGTGTAATGAATGTGGGAAATCCTTCACCCATTCCTCAAGTCTTAAACTTCACCACAGAATCCATACTGGAGACAAACCTTACAAGTGTAATGAATGTGGGAAATCTTTCACCGATTCTTCATATCTTCAGGTTCATCACTGAATCCACACAGGAGACAAACCTTACAAGTGTAATGAATATGGTAAATATTTTACCTTTTCTTCAAGTCTTAAAGTTCACCATAGACTTCATACTGTAGATGAAGCTTATAAATGTAATTAGTGTGGAAACTCATTTACAATGTCCTCAAAACTTTAAGCCCACCATGGAATACAAACTGAACATGAAATTTAACAATAATCTAATAATTGTGGGAAATCATTTACATTGTCACCATTTATCCATCTTCTAGCTCACCACAGAACCTATACAGGAAACAAATATAACAAACGCAGTAAGTTTGGAATTGATTTCCCAGGTCCTCAACTCCAACCTCATCACAGAATGTATCTTGAGGACAAACCTTTCAAATATAGTGAATTTTGATAATCCTTTGCCCTGTTCTCAATAACTTTAAAGCTGTGATGAATGTGAAAAATGTATTTCCTGGTCCTTTGATTTTCAAGGTGATCACATAATCCATACCACAAACAAACATTACCAATGTAAAGAATGTAGAATGTCCTTTATACATAAATCATATTTTCAAACCTGACATAGCATGAGTACCACAGACAAGCCATACAAATGTAAAGAATATGACAAATCATTTAGCACAAACTCAGATCTTAGACCACATAGAAGATCTATGCAATAGACTAACTTGATAAGTAATTACTGTCCTAGTATTAAATAGAAACCTGTTTTCTACAGTGAGAAACATATTAGCAAGAATTTACATAGTGCTGACACCTTACTCATTATCAGAGAACTCCCAGAGGAAAGACCTGTATTTTATTAGAAATAGGAAACATTTTATTCAGAAACACAAGTTATATTCATATTAAGTAGTTATTTAGAAAACCAGATATGAAAAATTCTCTTACCAAGTATTAATCTGGCATCATTATTAATAATGGTATAGAATTCAGGATCAAACATAGGTAGAGAAGTAGTACTTTAAAATATAAGGACTTAAGCTCCAATAATATTAATAACTATCTTTATATAAACCTGTTGCATAATGTTCTGTATAGTACAGTAGCCTGGAATATTGACTTTTATGAGATATATTCTATGTGAAGATTATTTTGTTGTTAGTCTTTTAGCTGTTTATATTATACAGTAAAGGAAAATTTTAATCTCAAAATAATCTCTTATTTGTCAGGATTATCAATAAAAATATTGTAACTGTCTTTGTATTACTCTTGCTTTAGTGTGATTAATATTCATCTTTTTCTGAAATGATACCATTCTTATATTCCATTTCCTGATTGAAAATGCCAACAGAAACATGTCATAAAAGACAAATTTGATTGTGTTGGACAAGTGTCAAGAAAGCAATCAGGCAGAGTGTATATCCTGAGCAGAGGAAAAAATGAGTTTTTTTCAGTGTGTGTGTTTGTGTGTGTGAGTGTTTTTAAGGATATGTGTGTGTGTGTGTGTGTGTGTTTGTGTGTGTGTATGTGTGTTTTATGGATAACGTCACTGCCATTTTAAGAAACATGACTTCAGGTATATGGAAAACTTCCAAGTGGACATTGTGGGTCCAGGAGGTTTAAGATTTAAGATGACAAATTCTCCTCTGGCCAAAAGGTTGATAATCACAGTGTGTGGTAAATATTGTCCATCATGGATTTTTTCCTCAGAGATTTTTAGTCTAAAGGATTGTTCCAATTGAACCTAATGTAGCAACTAAGATGAGCCAAAGCTGCCTCTCCCTACCTGAATACAATAAGGCTGCTGCTCTTCTTGCTTGGATATTAACCTGAGTTCCTTGTTAAACCGTATGTAATGAATATGCTGAGCTTTCTGCATACAGTGGTCCAACAATGTAGATCACACCACTAGGATTACATCTGAATCCAGATTTTTAACTGATTCCTTTATTTGTTGTTTTCTGTCTCTTAACTATTCTCTTGACACAGCAGCCAGGTCCATTGATGGAAACAATCTGGAAATGGCAATTTTACGAAAATATTTGTTGTTCAAACAAGAAGGAAGTTTTTTTGAGTTTTTCAATTGAATTGTATCCATAATTTGTTAAAGGATGAAAATGCCAGTGAATTAAGCACTAATTATCATATCAGTAATACCTATTTGACAACATTTTATATACCTGGAGAGAAACTTATCAAAATGTAAACAATATTTAAAATTGTGTTTTTCATTGTATTCAGCAGCTAAAGTCTGAACTTTGTACAAGTCATAAAATTAAGATGACTGATGATTCTTTTTGGTAACTCTGGAAATGTGGTTTCTTTGGTGCTTAAAATGCGTATTTCTGTCCAAGTTAATGTAAATTTAACATCTCCTTAAACTATGAAACCCATTAAAATATACTGAAATTTATTTCCTTTTATTAAATGATATGGAATTTTTATTTTTATTAAATGATATTGTATTTAATGATATGGAATCTCTATTTGTGGCAAAGAAGTAAAGCAACAAAAACAAAAACTACATTTATACCCTTAAATCTCTCAAATTTCATTAACCACTGGGAAAGAAAGTCAAATACTAAATGTGGTCCTATATAATTGGCACAGGATGAATGTTTCTTTAAGGGACTTTTTCTGACAAAATTTAAGCCAAAATAAACCTGCATAATTTTACCTAAATGTGAATAGTTAGCATTACTATGATGTATGAAATTATAACATGTAGATTGTATTCTATTTGCATTACTATTAGGTGCTTAATGATAAAAACCCACATAAAGTATTTCCTGAAATTTATGCTTTTTTTGTCCTATAGAATAAATCTTGTTGACTTTCCATTTTAACTTCATATATATTATAATAAAAATGTCATTTAAACAGATGACCTCAGTTTACTCCATGTGTATACATATACCTATCTTGTAAGAAAATACAAACCTAATCCACACAAATTCACATGAGAAGTACAGTGAACTCAAGTACCAATAGGCAATTATTGATAAAAAGTAAACCTAAAATATCAAAGATTGATTTTGGACCGAGTTTTGCAATATTGTGATCAGGAATGGTAAGAGGTTGTTTTCAAAGAAAGGAAGTGTTATACAATTCAAAGAAGCAGCATAATGAAATTCATATATTGAATTTATATGTACTTAGACACAAAGGTTTGATGAAATCGGTAAGTGCTTCTTTAACTTATTTCAAATGACAGCATGTTCAGTACTTGAGTACCTGTTAGAAACTCAGGATTTCAAGCAAGCAATACAAGTATATTTAGCGTTTTCGCATTTCATATTTTTGTGAATAGAACAATGATTGACACGGCTGATCCAGAATTTATGGAGTAGGTTAGTGAGTTCTTTGTCCATATGTGAGTAGAGCTGTGTAATATGGTAGATATAATTTTAGTTTTTGAGAATCTTCCCCACTGATTTCCATAGCTGTCACACGAGTTTACAATCTTGAAAATATGAATGAAATTTCTTTTTTCCTGCTATATTTTCTGTCAATTTCACTGGTGATATTTGCCATATGACTGTAGCAAGATGACTTCTCAAAGTTGTTTGAGATCCTAGGGCCGTCTTTTGAATGGGTTATTTTTATTATCATTTCACTAGTCATTTTTTATAAATTCTAGATTTTTAATTCTTTGTCAAAATAGAGTGATCAAAGATCCTCTCCCAGTCTATGGGATTTCTTCTTTATTATTGAGTCTGGCATGACCAATTCAAGGGACAGGGTGACAGTGTTCCTGACCCTGGAACAGAGCCAGCAGGGAATAGATGTCTAGGAGTGTGGCTGTTGGTATAAGGCTAATTTATATAATAATATACATATTTTCATCTTTCTTCTTTGAGGATATCTCTGCCAATTTTAATGATTCCATGATAATTAGAGACAGCAGGAGTCAGTGAGGTGAGAGTGTGGATAATATATCAGTAAACTGATTAAATCTGTAACCTTCAGAATTGACCTTAAGACTGTGAGAAAGAACTCTGAAAACATGAGCTCTAAAAATATAACTTCTCAACTATGTGAAATAAAAAGAAGCAATATGAGTTTTATAAGGAACTTTGCATAATTTAAGGAACAGAATAATCTGCACCGTGAGTGAGCTTCTCTGGCAGGCACAAAACCAAGCAGATTTCTGAGTTCCAGGTCAGTGAGAGACAAAGCTAGGTTAGCCCCAAATGTGATAGCAATGGCAATCTCAGAGAGAGATTTTTAACCAGCCAACTTATTGTGTGTACTTAATAAAGACAGGTCGATATCTGAATTAATTTGCAATGTTAAAAAATGTGCTTGGTACCTCTATCTAAGAATCATAGGGCTCTAATCTTTCAACCTCACTCATGGTTTAATCATAAGAGAAACTTGACTAAAGAATGAATTATGTATAAATAAAAGCTGGGCTTTGGATCTACAAGAGAGGAGCTCTCCAGAGAAATTTTTGGAATTGCAAAGTAACCTGTCTCAAGAGCTAACTTTCTGGAAAACTGTCTTGAGCAGAACATAAGCCATCAGCCTGTAACCCACAATTTGACTTCTAGTTATTCATTCATCACTCCAAAATGCCCATTCTTCAGATCCCCTCTGCAAGCTGAGGCTAGTCCTTGGCACTTCACTGAATGTTTGTTTCTTTAGCTGTGCTGAAGCATTTTTGTTATTTAAATTTCAACTTTTCAATCACTGGCCTTAATCCTGGGAATAAAGGGAGTTCTATTCAGAAAATACTTTCAAATAGATTGATAGATGATAGATAGTTAGATGATATATAGATATATAATGGATGTATTTGTATATAGAAAGAAAGATTCATATATATATATGTATATACATGAAAATACCTATTTAAATATATACATATGTAATATGTGAATCTATCAATTAACAACTTGGAATATCTACATGTGTATATATCTATATATGTCTATATGCATATTTATATTAATTTATATGTTTATATATATGTACATATATATGTATATATATAATCACCCTGAACAAACATTTGAGATTTTCTTGCAAATTAGTGTCATTTTTCCTTACTGAATTTATTAGTCACCAGCCATTTAAATTTTATTTCCCTGAACCATAGAAAAAAAACAAGAAGCCGAAAAATTCAGTTCTTAATATTGCCTTTCTTGGTTTTGATATTTAACGTGCAAAATTCCTTATTCTAATATGAACCCTGAAAGCTGCAATAATGCTTGATCTAGTAAGACATAACATTACTACAATAGTGATCAAGAGGTTGGGATTATCCAACAGCAGTCAGATTGGATTAAAGGCCCGGTGTAAACAAAGGAACTCATGCCAAGTACTTAACTCATGGCCCAAAAATCCATGGTTGGTGAACCCATAAGACCTACGGCAAGTCTATTACTATTATATTACTAAATGGACATAGTACCAAACTGTCTTATAAATGTTTACCATTATACTCATAGTTTAGTGCAGCTCTTAACCATTAACAGAGAAACTCCCCCTCCAATGAAAAGAAGTATATATAGAAACTTACACTTGTGACTGTGTCGAGAAGAGTGATTCTGGGCTGTTTAGCATTATATAGAAATTTGTATCATACTCCTTTTCCTCAAGGCTTAAAATATAATCACAAAAGAAGAGGACAGAAATATTGTAGGAGCCACAAAATAGGGGGGGACTGAAGGAAAATAGGTCCTTTTGGTGTAACACGGCCATTGCACCATGAACCCAGAGCAGCTATGATTGTATGGACAATAATATCAAGCCAGTCAACATTTTTGCACAGAAAGATGAGAGGATCATGAGACCTCATATCTACCTGAAGAGCTAATGTCAGTTGATGGCTGCTAGATAACAGTCAGTTTTCTTCTACCATGTTACTTCGAGTATGTTGTTCATGATGTCCTTGGTATCAACACACTCATGCACATGTGAGCATTAATAGACTCAGTGGAAATAAAAAAGAAGATGACATTTGATTGTGGGGAGTGTGGGGATGGATAGAATCAAAACACATTGCACATGTATTTAAAAATCCTTAAATTATCAATTAATATTTTTAATTAATACAAAAATAAATTAATGAAAGTGTCTAGAACAAAAGGTACTCTCTATTTGGACACATGCATGTAGATTAATGAAAATAGACACATATTAATCACCCTGGTGAAAACCAAATCTTAGTGGATCAAAGAACTCAATGCAAAATAAGATACACTAAATTAAATAGAAGAGAAAATGGGAAATAAGCTTGAACTCATTGGTCCAGGAGATAACTGCCTAAACAGAACACCAATGGCTCAGGCACTAACATTAACCACTGATAGATGGAACCTCATGGAACTGTAAATTTTTTGAAAGGAAAAGGAAACTGTCAACAGGACAAGATGACAGTGTACATATTGGGAAGTCATCTTCATGAACTCTATATCTGACTGAAAGGTAATATCCAAAATTTATAAAGACGTTAGATACCTACAACCCAAAGAATCCAAGTTAAAAATGGAGTATGGAGCTAAGCAGAGAATTCTCAAGAGAGGAATCTTGAATGCCTGAAAAGACAATTAAATACATTATATTTGCTTAGCCATAAACTTTTAAAAATTGAATCTTGGGCTAATTACTTAATTTCTTTCTCACCTATCTTCATAGCAGCTTTATTCAAACTAACTAGAACCTGGAAACAACCTAGATGTCCATCAACTGAAGTATGGACAAAGAAAATATATGGTACATGTACAGAATAGAATACTATTCAATTTTTAAAAAACAAAGACATCATGAATTATGCAGGCAAATAGATAGAACTTGAGAATATCATCCTGAGTGAGGAAACCAAGACCCACAAAAAATGCATTGTATGTACTTACTGATAAGTGGATATTAGCCATGAAATACAGAATTAACATGCTCCAATCCACAGACCCAAAGAAGCTAAACAGGAAGGAAATCAAGCAAGGTTGCCTGAATCTCACTTAGAAGGGAGAAGAAGATAGATAGATATAGGAGAAAGATAGAGGGAGGGAAATGGGTAAGAGTGGGGATTGGGAGAGGAATGAGTAAGAGTTCTGGATCACATGTGAGGAGAGACTGGAGGGATGGTCAGATGGCCAAGAGAATGTATGGAAATCTACAACTGGCAGGGTTGGGGAGGTGGAAGTCATCTCAAGGATGCCCCAGAGACATGGGATAGGAGAGTTGACCAAGAATCCATAAGAGTCTCCTTAGCTGTGATTCACAGCATTGACTATATGGAACTTGAAGAGGCCACTTCCTGTACCCAGGTAGGAACACCTGTGGAACAATGGGGACATCAATTCATCAACAAAATTGTCAACCAAAAATGTATTCAGGGATAGGGCATAGAGGTGACTGAGGGAATGACCAAGCAAAAACTAGACCATCTAAAGGCCCATCCCATGGGCAAGTACCAATTCCTGACACTGTTAATGATACTCTGTTAAGCTTGCTGACAGGAATCTAGGAAGTCTGTCTTCTGATAGCCTCCCTCATACATGTGACTCAGACTGATGCAGAGACCCACAGCCAAACATTGGATGGAACTTGGAGACTCTTATGGGTGAGTTGAGGGAAAAAGTGAGGGTTGTGAATGGGATAGAAACTTCACATGAAGACCAAGAGAGTCATCTCACCAGTACCCTTGGCTTCTTAGAGACCAACCAAACAGCATACATAGGCTGTACCTAGGCCCTTTGCATATATGTAGCCATTGTGCAGCCCAGTCTTCATATGGGTTCTGAACAACTTTGTAAGGTATCTTAAAAGCTGTTGCCTGTCTGTGGCATATCTTCTTCTTCCTGGGCTTCCATGTCTGGCCCCAGCGGGATAGAATGAACATAACCAGGCAGATTTTAAGAGTCAGGGTAGAGGGATACCTGGGGCATGCTCTGCCATCTCAGAGTAGAAAAGGATAGGGGATGGGGGGAATGCTTGTGAGAAAGGATGACCAGAAGAAGCTGCAGCATTAGCACTGTAAAGTGAGGAACCACAAGACTGATTTCCAGAGGCTTTGTAGAAGCTTGCAATCCCTCCAGATATGGAGGAGTGTTCCTCTTTCACCCCATCCTTGCCAACATTTGTTTTCACCTGAGTTTTTTATTTAAACCATTCTGACTGGTGTGAGTTGGAATCTCAGGCTAGATTTGCATTTCCCTGATGACTAAAGATGTTGAATATTTCTTTTATTTAAGATTAATTTTTATTAGATATTTTATTTACATTTCAGATGTTATCCCCATTCCTTGTATCCCCACCCATACACTCTATCCCATTCCCACTTATCCTTCCACCATGGGGATGTACCCACACACAACCACTGACTCCTTCTTCCTTACCCTCAAATTCCCCCATACTGGGAGATATAGCCTTCACAGGACCAAAGACTTTCTCTCTCACATATGTGTGACAAGGTATTCCTCCCCTACATATACAGATGGAGCCATGGATCCCACCCTATGTGCTCCCAGGCTAGTAGTTTAGACCCTGGGAGCTCTGGTTGGTTGGTATTGTTGCTCTCCCCATGGGGCCAAAACACACTTCAGGTCCTTCTGTCTTCTCTCTAACATCTCCATTGGGAACCCCATGATCAGTTCTATGGTTAGCTGTGAGCATCTGTCTCTGTATAAGTCAGGCTCTGGGAGACCTCTAAGGAAACAGCTGTATCAGGCTCCTGTCAGCATGCACTTCCAGGCATCCACATTAGTGTCTGCCTTTGGTGACTGCACATGAGATGAATTCCCATGTGGCATGGTCTCCCCACAGCCCCTCCTTCAGTTTCTGTCCCAGACTTTGTCTCCAGTTTTGCTCCCTTGCATGTTTTGTTACTCTTTCTAAGAAGGACCAAAGCACTCACACTTTGGTCTTTCTTCTTCTTGTGCCTCAGGTGGTCTGTGAGTTGAATCTTGGGTGTTCTGAGATTTGAGCGAATATCCACTTATCAGTGAGTGCCTCCCATATGTGTACTTTTGTGACTGGATTACATCACTCATGATGTTATTTTCTAGTTCCATCCATTTACCTAGGAATTTCATGAATTCATTGTTATTTATAGATGAGTAGTACTCATTTGTGTAAATGTACCACATTTTGTATATCAATTTCTGTTGAATGGCATCTGGGTTCTTTCCAGCTTCTAGCTGTTACAAATATGGCTTCTGTGAACACAGTGGAGCATATGTCCTTGTTATATGTTGGAGCATCTTCTGGGTATATGCCCAGGAGTGGTATAGCTGGGTCCTCATGTAATGCTATGTCCATTTTCTGGGGAACTGCCAGCCTGATTTCCAGAGTGGTTGTATCAGCTTGCAATCCCACCAAAAATAGAGGAGTGTTCCTCTTTCTCTACATCCTCACCAGCATCTGCTATCAACTGAGTTTTTGATCTTAGTCATTCTGACTGGTATGAGGTGGAATCTCAGGGTGGTTTTGATTTGAATTTCCCTAATGACTAAGGATATTGACCATTTCTTTAGGTGCTACTCTGCCATTCGAGTTTCCTCAGTTGAGAATTCTTTGTTTAGCTCTGCACCCCATTAATGATAGGATTATTTGATTGTCTGGAGTCTAATTTTTTGAGTTCTTTGTAGATATTGGATATTAGTCCTCTGTTGGATGTAGGATTGATAAAGATCTTTTCCCAATCAGTTGGTTGCTGTTTTGTCCTATTGATGGTGTTTTTTGTCTTACAGAAGCTTTGTGAATTTATGAGGTCCCATTTGTCAATTGTGGTTCTTAGAGCATACGCCATTGGTGTTCTGTGCAGGAAATTTTTCTCCCTTCCCATGTGTTTGAGTCTCTTTCCCATTTTTGCTTCTATTAGCTTCAGTGTATCCGGGTTTACGTAGATGTCTTGATCCTGTTGGACTTGACCTTTGTACAAGGAGATAAGAATGGATCAATTTGCATTCTTCTACATGCTGACTACCAGTTGATCCAGTACCATTTGTTGAAAATGCTGGTTTTTCCCATTGGATGGTTTTAGGTCCTTCGTCAAAGATCAAGTAACCATAGTTGTGTGGGTTCATTTCTGGGTCTACAACGTATTCCATTAATGAAATTCAATTTCTACCTGAGTCTGGTAGTCTCAGATATTTGGACATAATACAACCTGGGGATTTAACTATATCACTATTGGGCATATATCCGATGTATGCTCCAACATATAACAAGAACAGCTGCTCCACTATGTTTATAGCAGCCTTATTTTATAATAGCCAGAAGCTGAAAAGAACCCAGATGGCCTTCAATAGAGGAATGGATACAGAAAATGTGGTACATGGATTACTGCTCTTTTATTAAAATGGTGACTTCATGAAATTTTTAGACAAATGGATGGAACTAGAAAATATCCTGAGTGACATAACCTAGTCACAAAAGAAAACACATGATATGCTCTCAGTGATAAGTGGACAGTAGAAAAAAAGTTCAGAATACCCAAGATGAAATTCACAGATCATATACAGC
>JADRCG010007765.1:7954-25271 GCA_019844195.1 Rhabdomys dilectus
GATAGATAGATAGATAGATAGATAGATAGATAGATAGATAGATAGATCAGAGACCCAAATTAATGATACAAATGAATTGTTTTCACATAGAAAATTTAGTAGAAACAGGAGCTGATGTCAGTATACTTTCTCAAACGTTTTGGAATCGAAATTGACTACTTCCAATGTTTTATATACAGTTTATAGTAATTGGTAAATTATCATGAATAAGACAAAGTGTCTAGTGGATTATACATGTGGGAACTGAAGGACAAAATGAGAAGTTGGGTACTTATAGGACTGGCATAACCATAAATTTATGGGAAAGTTATCTTTTATAACACTGGGGTATGTAAATTAATATTTCTTGAAATTGCTGGGATAGGAATTGAGGAAATTAAGTTTGATATGGTAGTTTCTGTTGGAGAAATTATTCAGAATGATGATGAAGAAAAATCACAAGCATGGCCCTGTTACAGAAACAAGATATGAAATGTGTCCAATTTCCAAATTTATGAAATAGGACACTGCTGACATATTCTTGCTCTGAAAATGTCTACTCAACTGACCAGTGTAGTAAAAACAGTGCCCCTAAACAAAATAAATATCACAGGTACTTAAACAACTAGTAAAAGAAGAGGTGTAGATTCAACATCTAGAATAGTCTACAAGTCCCATGTAAATCCCGTGATTGTTGTAAAAAAAAGAAATTAGAAAAGTAGAGGATTATAACAGATATAAGAGCAATTAATTCAACCAAAGGAACGTTTATTTCCATGTATTTTCTTTAACGCATTTCTTACAAAGATCCTAGCCTATAATAAAAAAACTGACTTTGAAGATTGCTTTTTCACAATACCCTTGCAGAATCAGGATAGGTAAAGTCTTGTTTCCTCAATACCTACTCTGAAAAGTATTCATCCACTAAAGGGATAACACTGGACTTTATTTTCACAGCACATGTTAAATATTACAATTTTCTGACTGCATTTTGTGCAATAAAAACATTAAAATAATTTATAAGCAATTCCCTCAGTATATTATTTATTGTTATATGTATGACATTTGTTGGCTGATTCTGAAAAACATGTTTTAGAAAATATGTTTAAGGTAACAGAAGGAATTCTGCCATACTCCAAAAGGAGAAAAATACAAGGCGGTAATTCACTTAGTTATTTGGATTTTAATGTCAAACATCATAAAATTTAACCATAAAAGGTACAGATACTTAGGGACCAGTAGAACACATTAACAATTTTCAAAAACTAATGGCTGATATTAACTGACAGTAGCCTACAATTGGATTAGGTGCACACATGTTAAGTAATTTGTTTCAAATATTAAAACAAGATTTAAATTTAAACATTCTAAGCTGTCTAACAGATGACATAGTAAGAGAGGTATTTCTTGCATACTACAAGATACATATGTGAAATAAATTTGTCCTAAAATTGTTCTCATATTTTTTATTTTGCCTTCAATTTATTTTCCTACTGGATTCATTTTGCCAATAAAGAATATATAGAATTGGTTTTTTGGTAGCTCAAAAATAAAGTAAAACAATTAAGACATAAACAGAAAAGGTTTCTGAGTTAATTATAAAAGGTAGAATAAAATGATGCCAATTATCAGGAACAGCTCCAGCCAAAATTATAGTACATATTAATAATGTTGACATTATGTTATTACAGATGATCAAAAAAGATGGACAAAGAGCTTCTGTAACTAACTAGTTGGCCAATATTATAAGAAATATCTAAAAAGCAATTGTGTTCAGCTGATAAAAAATACTTATGTTATTTCTCACACCATAAAAAGAACAATAATTTCAACAATTGATGAAATTTTTTGTTTGATGTTATTGGATTTTGTTCCCTGAGAATGGATTTCTTTAGGTAGCCCTGAAAATCCTCTATCTTGCTCTGTAGACCAGGCTAGCATGGGATGCTGGGATCCACCTATCTCTGCCTCCTATGTTCTGTGATTAAAGCATTACACTAAAACAACTGACTCAACAAAGTGATTCAAAGTGATGTTTATAAGGAATAAAAAGTTCAAAAATTATGCCAATATTACATAAGTATTGTATTTATGTCTCCATTCTGTTGACTTTGCAAAGTTAGCATGTTACAGCACAGAATTCTCTCATAGAGTCCAGAGTCCATAAGCAAAAGAATAATTTTAGAGACTTAACTCACAGCAAATAAAAGGAACTCATTACAGTTCAAAGACTTTCTAGTAATAACTTTGAAAGGATCATTTGTATTAGGCAATCAGCATCCATGGAGAATTTTAGAATCTTTTTGAGGAAATCTAACATGCTAGACTTTGTAAATTGTAACCTGAGACTACAGAGCTATGACAAGGTGCCATTTGAACCATCATTGACCAGGACTGACATAATAAATATGAACTGCTCTGATTCACATGGTTTTTATTTTCATTACAACTACAGAGTAATTGGGAAATACCTGCATAATAGTGCATGTTAACCTCTCAGAGGCCTGTCTGCTCCTTCAGCATACGATTTTACATTGTTGGTACTTACGATTTCTTGTGTGATGGCTATTGTTGGTTGTCAATTTGAGGACATCAGGAAAAAACTATAACCAAGAATTGGACTGCATATCTGGGAGATATTTTGCTTGGTGTGTATACTTGAATCTACTTCTGACCTGGAACATTGAGCTAGGAAAACAATTCTCTTTAATCAGATTTTTGGGGAAGACACACCTTTAATCTGTGCCATGACCTTCTGCTGGAAACATCTATAGGGATGGGAAAGAAGAGTTGTATTTTCCTCTGTGTGTACTAAGATTCCTAGCATGTTCATGCTTAAAGTTTAATTAACGATTAACTCTTCAGTATTCCAGTGTATACATCCATCCTTTTGGATTCACCAATTACTCTGTTTTTTTAGTTTCTGTTTACAACCAGAGATTGTTGTACTACATGGACAGCAGTTGGTATATCATGTCAATAACACCCCTTTCTATATACATAGTTTCATTTATAAAGTATTAACACTCTATAAAATCCTAAAAAAAAATATAGATTTTGGTCAGACATCAGAATATTGCTCTGGGAGACAAAGCCATATTGTTTGGGACAGGATTGTGGAAGAGATTTAGAACTTTGGGCTAGAAAAGCTGCTTAACTATTGAGAGCTCAATGAGATATTCTGTAGAAGCTTGGACTCTAAGAATGTTGAGAACAGTATAGACAATGGAGGCCTAGCTTGCTAAGTTTAAGAGGGAAATACATACTGTATCAGGCCCTTTGAGTGACAAAATTGTGGTGTCTGGTTAGTGAGGATGAAGAATCAACTATGAATAATAAGAAACTAGCATCTTTGAGAAGAAATGTTCTGGGAAGAATTACTTCATATTCAAAACACAAAATTTCTCTTACAGAAGTGGGTAAGAGCATTGCTCATGTTGGGTACTGAATTTGGTATTGTGTGGTTTAACTAGACAATACTCATTTTGAAGACATGAAAGGATCATGTAGGGCAGCTGAGGCTTAGCAACTTGTGGCAGGGTTGGAATCCCTGAAGGGAGTTCAGGTGAGACTGTTGGTGAAAGTGCAACACAGCTGTAGCAAGGAATGTCAGAATTTGAATAAAGCCAGTGACATGGAATGACCACAAGGAACCCCAGCATCAGTGGGGTGGAATTAGCTGCTGTTTAGAAGATATAGGTTGGTATGTATGCTGCAGAGGAAGGAGCCAGAGAAATGACCCAAGCACTTTAGAAGGATCCAGAAGATATTGAGTGATTCTTAGATAACAAAGCATAATGTTATTTACACATGTTGGAGGCAGATGTTGCTTTGTTTATACGGAGACTCAGTAAGTTAGAAAATTTGTAGCTTAACTTTGATTTTTAAAGGAGCCCAACATTGATAGACTTTGATCAGTAAAGTAATTTTGGATATGTAAAGACACTGGACTTTTAATATATTTGGACTTGTAAAGACTGTTGAACATTAAAAGTTTCATTTTTATAGTGTGATATAAATATTAGCATGACATCTTAGGGATAAATGAACAAGAAAACCTTTTTTATTGGAGAGGGATGCTTTTGTGTGTCAAGTTGTGTCAGTTATCTTAGCTAGACTACTGTAAACTTTACAAAAGCTAGATTAACCTGAAAGGAAGGAACTTCAATTGAGAAAATGCTTTCAAAAGATTAGGCTGTCCACAAGCCTATAAGGCTTTTTTAAAATTCTTGATGTATGTGTGGTGGTCATGTCCATTAGCGGTCATACAATCCCTAGGCTTGTGGTCCTGCCTTGTACAGGAAAGGAGTCTGAACAAGCCAGTAAGCAGCTTTGCTCCATATTCTATGTATTAGCTCTTATCTTTATGTTCATTGACGCCTTGAGTTATAGCCCTCATTGCTATTGAAGGTGAATAGTTATATGAAACTGTGAGTGAAATAAACCCTTTTCTCCTCATGTTGCCTTTGGTCATTTTATTTAATCAAAGCAATAGCAAACTTAGATAACAAAGATTGGTTTTCAGCCTGACACACCTGAGAAAAATCACTTAGATTGAGGCATTACCTCTGTTAATTGGCCCGTGAGTATGTTAGTATGACACTTTTGTGGTTGACACAGAAAAGACCAACACACTGAATTGTTTTCAGACATTATAGTAAGTTCAAGGTTAACCAGCTCTACACTCTGAGATCCTGTCAAGAAAGATTTTAACCAAGAATGTATTAAACTTTATTTGATTTTGATTTTTAGCTTTGCCTCTTTTAAATGATGATACACAGTGTGGCACAGTACTTTAGACTATAAGGATATAATGGATGGAATACTAAGGTATTGGTCAGAGGGTGGATATAAGAAAGACATAATAGATGTTTATATCCAGAGAACATTTCTCAGCTTGCATGTATATAGAATATGGTGGTAGGTAACATACCACCACTTATGATGGAGAACCAGTTGGAGTTCTGCAAGTTGAAGACCTCAAGACAGAGATTGTAATCAAGAAAGTGATAGTAACAAGTACTATCCATATAGTAATTGAGAACAGAGAGTATTAGAAAGAGTACAAAATCGGGGAGCTATTTAGAAATACAGTTTAGCTACTTTCTAAGTGTTTAATACCATTAAACACTGGACAAATTTATCTTTGGTACACATCTATGGTAAAGGGTAACATAACACATAAATATATATGCATTGAGTTTTCCCTACACTACTATGTTTAGTAACAAAATATCACAACAAACAATCAGTCTAGCCAATGTATTGTCTTGCTTTTATCATGCCTGCCAAACAAGGAACATGTAAGCCTGCTAAACAAGAAACAATGAAGTCAGATCACTTATTCCCTATACTTCTGCCTATCCTCCTGGCCATGCAAAATAGCCCTAAGCTAGATAGAGGCTCTCACTGGTACTCCATTTTTTCCACTGCTCTGCTGGCTTCTACCAGTCCAGACAAACATTTTGCATCCAGTCCCTCCTACCAAGGAAACACAAGGCTCACCAAATATTCCAGACCTGCTATACCAAAAACATCTTGTCCAAGGCTGCTCATAGGAGGCCTACTGCACAGTGAACATCTAGACTAATGTATGTCTTCCATATAACTGGTATATAAAAATATTCAGGGACAATTAGATGGCTCAAGGCTCAATAAGAACCTAAACAAGAACCACAATAACCTAGAATTTATGGCACCCTCAGAGTAAAAGTATCTCAACACAGCACACCCTGGATATTCTAACACAACCAAAAACAAAGACAAAGAAAATGGTTTTAGATCAAGTCCTGTAATGATGATAGATGCATTTATATTAGAAATTAATAAATCTCTAAAAGCAATACAGAAACTATAATTAAAGAAGTAGAGGCCTTTAAAGAGAAAAATAATAAACTCCTTCAAAAAAAACCAGAAAAATAAAATTACATAGGAGAATGAAATGAATAAAACTGTTCTAGATATGAGAATAGAAATGGACTCACTAAAGAAAACACAATTTGATTGAATCCTGGAAATGGAAAACTCAGGAAAAAGAACAGGAACATCATACATAAACATCCCCAACAGAAGACAGGAGTTTCAATGGATAATCTGAAGTATTTAAGATACAGTAGAAGAAACTGTTATATCAATCAAAAAATCTTAAATCTAAAGAAGGCCTGACACAAAATTTCCAGGAATTTTGATTTAGTATGAAATGTCCTAAGTTAAGAATAAGAGGTTAAGAAGCAGGTGAAGAGTCCCAGCTCCAAAGACCAGAAAATATTTTCTATAAAATCAGAGATGAAGTTTTCTCCAGCTTAAAGAAAGACATGCATATAAACACACAAAAGCTTATGAAACACCAACTAAATTGGATCATGAAAGAAAATCCCCTTGCTACATAATATTCAAGACACACAATTTACAGAACATAGAAAGAATATGAAAAGTTGCAAGGGGAAAAGGCCCCATAACATACAAAAGCTGACCTATCAGAATCACACCCAACTTTGAGAAAAAGACTTATAAAACTAGAAGGGCTCAGACAAATGTCTTACAGCATCTAAGAAACCAAAGATGCCAACTTATACTACTCTTCACATACAAATCTCTCGATCATCATAGATGGAGTGATCAAGATTCTCCATGACAATACCAAATTTATAGCGTATTTATCTACAAATCTAACACTACAGGAAAATTCCAAAAAAGAAGGTTAAATAAACAAGAATAGAGAGAAAATAAATAATTCCACAGCATGCACATACACACACACACACAAACACACACACACACACACACACACACACAAACACCACCAACATTAACACAATAGGAATGAAAAGTCATTGGTCATTAATTTCTCATAATATTAATGATATCTATTCACCAATAAAGACACAGGCAAATAAAATTGATTTGAAAATAAAGCCCATTATTTGCCTGTATATAAGAAACATATATTCACACAAAATATGTTACCACAGAATAAAAGACTGACAATTTTTTCCAAGGAAAAATAACTAAAAATCAATTCAAGCAGGCATTGTAATATATAATAAAATAGACTTTCAAAAAAACTAATCAAAGGAAAAATCCACAAAATTGACATCTGAAATAATGCCCGGTACTCAAGTACCCACAGTCATTAAATTTTCTCAACCAAAAATAGCAAGGAATATTTGGTTCTCAGGACCACTGTTACCATAATTTCAAAGAAGAATTAATACTAATTTTCCTCAAAGTATCCTCAAAAATACTAATTTTTCCTCAAAAAAAATACTAAATATTCCACAAAATAGAAACAAAAGGGACATCGGAAGTTCATTCTATGAGACCAAAGCCACCCTGGTTCTAATCGACACAGAGATTCAATTAAGAAAGAGTATTTCAGACCAATCTCTCTTAGGAACATTGATCACAATATATTAAATAACATAACTCCAAAATGAATCCAATAAACATATTATAACATCATGCACATTGATCAAGTAAGGAAGTCATTTTTATGTAATCTGTGTCTATTGTTGGATGTGGTTTCGTTAATTTCTTTACAATCCCATTGATGGCTTGTATCATGGAGTAATACTAATATGTATTGTATTTGTATTGAAAACGCTTCTATACTGAAGGTGTTTATGAGTTGTAAGTATTCTCTGGTAAAACTCTGTCATCCCTTAAGTATACTATCATTTCATCTGCAGATAGCCATACTTTTTTTTTTTCCAATTTGTATTCCTTTGATCTCTTTTAGTTTTCTTACTGCTCTAGATAAAACATCAAGTACTATATTGCAAACATAGGAAGAGTGGAAAGACTTGTCTTGATCCTGCTTTTAGTTGAACTGTTTAAGGTTCATTCTTTTAGCGTAATGTTGGCTATTGGCTTGCAACATATTGTTTTTTATTGGATATTTTATCATCTACATTTCAAATGTTTTCCCCTCTCACAGTTTTCTTTCTAGAAACCCTCTATCCCATCTTCCATCTCCATACTTCTTTGATGTTGCTTCCATTCCCACCCACTGACTCCTGCCTCCCTATTCAGGCATTCCCCTAAACAGGGGCATGTTTATGTATACAGGCTGTATCCTGCCTGCTAAGGGTGTTGAAACAGAGTGGATGATCAATGTAAACAAATCAAAGAACCTGAAATAACCTGCACAATGGTGGACACTTGAATTTTTAAATGAAAGAAGCCAATTACATACAATGGAAGAAAAGAGAGCATCTTCTCTAAGTTGTGCTGATCTAACAGGATATCTGAATGTGAATGAATTAAATAGTTGATATTTATCCAATTGTTCAAAACTATATTCCAAATGTATCAAAGATGTCAATATAAAATTAAATATACTAAATCTCATAGAAGAAAAATTATGGGATAATCTTGAATGCAGTTATAGAGGACACAAGTTCTTAATAAAAGACCAATGACTTAGTAGCAAAAATCTACCAATCACAAATGAGACCTCATGCAACTGAAACGAATCCTTCTGTAAGGTAAAGAACACAGGCGATGGGACAAAACAACAGCCAACAGATTTGGAAAAGATCGTCCCTAAATATACATACAATAGAAGGTTAATATTCAAATTACATAAAGAACCAAAGAAATTTTACTCCAACAAACTTAATAACACAATTTAAAATATGTAACTTAATAAATCCTCAACAGAGAACACTTAAATAGCCAAAAAGCACTTAAAGAAATGTCCAGCAATATTAGTCATCAGGGAAGTGCAACTAATAGTCTTTGGTATTCTATTTTGCACCAATCAGAATAGCTAAGATAAAACACTCAAGAGATATTACATACTGCCACAGATACTGACCAAGGGAAACACTCATTAATTAATGATGGGGTTCAAACTTGTACAAACACTTTGAAAATCAATTCAGTGGTTTATCAGAAAACTATCATTTTACTTGAAAACCCAGTTATACTGCAAGTCATACAATAAAACGATGCTTCACCATTACTCACAATAGTCAGAAACTGGGCAAAACTCGGAAGACACTCAACTACAGAATTGGTACAGAAAACCTGATTAATTTCTGCAATGGAATAGAATTTTGCTAAATTTTTAAAAAGAAGGACATCATGAATTTTGCACGAAAGTGAATGGAACTAAAAACTATTATCCTAGGAGATCTCTCCTAGACTGAAAAGGGCATGTATTTTTTGTACTCACTGATAAGTGGATATTAGCCAAAAAGTATCAAAGCACATGATACACTCCACAGTACAAAAATTAAACAAAAAGAAAAATCCAAGTGCAGATTCTTGAATCTTACATAAAGGAATAAATCGATACTCATAGGAGCCAGAGGGAGCAAGAAAAATTGGTGAAATGGAATATGGGGAAAGAAATTGGTGGGGCAGAATCAGCTGTTCTGAGAGACAGGTGAGAAGCCTAGCATTACATAATAAGAGAAGGAATTCTGCAGCAGCTGATGGAGGGGGTGGGATAGTATCTATTAAGCCCCAAATATCTGCTGGTATTGAGGATGCTCCCCAGAGTCAATGGTTGTGAATGTAGACATGATGCCTAATAATGCATCCAGAAGAGGTGACCTCCACTAGCCAGGGAGTTCGCCTAGTAGACAGTTAAGGTAACCAACCCATCAGCAAGATAGAGGGCTAATATCCAAGATATACAAAGAACTCAAGAAATTATAATTCAGAAAACCATACAACCCTATTAAAAAATGGGGAACAGAGCTAAACAATGAATTCTCAACAGAGGAAACTCAAATGGCTGAGAAGCACCTTAAGAAATGCTCAACATCCTTAGTCATCAGGGAAATGCAAATCAAAACATCCCTGAGATACCATCTCACACCAGTCAGAATGGCTAAGATCAAAAACTCAGGAGACAGTAGATGCTGGCCAGGATGTGGAGAAAGAGGAACACTCCTCCATTGTTGGTGGGATTGCAAACTGGTATAACCACTCTGGAAATCAGTCTGGCAGTTCCTCAGAAAACTGGACATAGCATTACCTGAGGATCCAGCTATACCACTTTTGGGCATATACCCAGAAGACGCTCCAACATATAACAAGGACATATGCTCCACTATGTTCATAGCAACCTTATTTATAATAGCCAGAAGCTGGAAAGAACAAAGATGTCCATCAACAGAGGAATGGATACAAAAAATGTGGTACATCTACACAATGGAGTATTACTCAGCTATTAAAAATAATGAATTCGAGAAATTTATAGTTAAATGGATGGATCTAGAAATTATCATCCTCAGTGAGTTAACCCAATCACAAAAGAACACACTTGGTATTTACTCACTGTTAAGCAGATGTTAGCCCAAAAACTTAGAATAGCGAAGACTCAACCCACAGACCATGTGAAGCTCAAGAAGAAGAAAGACCAAGAGGGGATGCCTCAGTTCTACTTAGAACCAGTAACAAAAATACTCAAGGGAGCAATTATGGAAACAAAACATGGAACAGAAAATGAAGGAGGAGCCATCAGGACACCATTCCACCTGGGCATCCACCCCATGTACTGTCACCTAAGCTAGACATTGATGTGGATGTCTGGAAATGCATGCTGTCAAAAATATGATATATATGTCTCCTTAGAGATCTGCCAGAGACTGACACATTCAGAGGATGATGCCCACAGCTAACCACGGATAAGATCAAAGGTTCCCCAATGGAGAACTTAGAAGACTGAAGGAGCAGGAAGGGTTTGTGAGCTTAAGAGGAAAGCAACAATACCAAACAACCAGAGCCCCCCAGAGTCTAAACCACCAGCCTGGGAGAACATAGGGAGGGACCTACGACTCTAGCAGTATACATAGGGGAGGATGTCCTTGTTGGGCATAGGTGGGAGAGGATATACTTGATCCCATGAAAAACGAACACAGAATGGGGGGGAATGTGAGGGTTAAAAGGGAGTAATAGGGGTGGGGGGTAGGTGCGGGCACAGCCTCATAGAAGGGATATAAAAAGGGAGGATGGGATAAGGGGTTCCTAGGTGGTGGGGGAAATGGGATACAAGGATAAAACTTGAAATGTAAATATTATAACCAACTACATAAAAGAAGGAAAAAAGTTGTTAGAACCAACATGTTTGAAAAAAAAAAGTCAGCCCTCTAGAAAAAAAAAATTTTTTTCTTGATACTAAAACTTGTCCAGAGAATTGTATATTGCAGAATACACAGCCTTGGTGTATCTACTCATCAAGCAAAACGAGCAGACCTATTCAAACCTCCGGTGTCTGGGAATGCCATCTGGGTACACTGAAGACACTGAGTCAGAAGCTTATCAATTTACTCTTCCCCTCCACCCCTCTTCTAATATCTCAACACCCGTAATCAGCTTGAAGAATTTAAAGAAGAATCAGCACCCCTATTCCCTGGGCTTGGGGACTAAGGTGGTTAATATTAGGCTGTCTCTCTGGGAAAAAGTAGTGGTTTTGTTGGAACAGGGAGGATTAGCTAGGATTTATGGCATATCCATAACCTATTGGTAGAAATCTGTATAATTTAGTATCAAGATGAAGTTATAACTTCTTAAATGGTACAAAATTCACTTGGATTTCAAATTTAAGGTTTTCAATGGTATAAGCTTCTTATTGATATGAACGTGAAATGAATATTGATACTCTCCTAGGCATTGTGCCTCTATAACACATTTAGAAATACAAGGTTTAGACCCAGTCCTTCTTTAACTTTTTTTTTAGCTGATTTGAGATGATTAGCCTGTTAGTTAAGGGACTATAGCAAATTCATGACTTTGAGTTTATTTTTAAGGTGTTTTCTATATTTTATTTAGAAATAGCTGAGAGGAGTTAACAGACAACAATCCAGGTTACCTTACATGGATAGTTGGATTTCAAAACGTCAGAAATCCATAGAATTGACATCACAAATATTTCTATGTTAATGTTCATCTTGATTAGAGACCTGTCTGCTCCTGACAGCTTCCTGTCTTGGATTCTAAGAAAAAATTGAGTATCCTTGGAGTTACTCCAGTTGTGGTGAGACAGCCACTAGGCAAGAATTGCCTCTCTCCATCTACAGACAAATTACTGTCCAAAAAAGGACACACTTGCAGAATAGTCGACTGATTATATCTGCCTAGACAGAGTAACCAGCCCTTAATAATTCTGCAGCACTAAGGTCTGTCAGATGAATTTGGGCCAGAAGGCTGAAGATTCGATGCTCCAATGTTCGGTAGTATAGGGGCTGTTCAGGTGTTCAACAGTCTGTATAAATTGGCTAAGTTTTAGAAGCTATGCTTAGTGCTTCCCATAACTTCAGTTAATCTAGTCATTCTGGATTTCTGACGGCCCTGAAGTCCTATAGACTCATAGCCAATCCTGGCTATTTACCGTGAGAGAAAAGATCTGAGTGGATGGTTTTCAGCTGACATTCATTCTAAAGCCAAGAAAATGCCAGGTTCAAAATTAAGTGTTTTAGTCAAGAGAGACGACAGAGATTCGAGTTAGTCAAAAAGAGGACGGACTGGGTATTAAGACTATCTTGTACCTCACTGGTACAAATAGGAATAATTATGCTCTAATTGTATTCTGTGAGAAAATTTTTATTTTAACAGGAAGGGTAATATGTAGGAAGAGCTAAGGGGGAAGGAGCACCGAGAGGAAAAGATGGAGTAAGGAGTGGAGAAGATGAAGTAGATGAGAAGCTAGGTAATGAGAGAGAAAAAGAGAGTGAAAGAGAGAGGGGGCATGGAGGCAGAAGTTCACGTGTCTCCGCCAGTCAAAGATAGTTTACATAGTTAGGTTGGGTATTAGGTTACACTGCTGATTGACCACTACCATACTTATAAAGTCTTTGATTAACATTTTAAAAAATTGTATAAAAGCAAAATGGAAAAGGGGGCACAGGATAGAGGTTTTCTAGGGAGGGGAAATGGGGAAAGAGGTTGGTATCTGAAATGTAAATAAAATATCCAATAAAAAATAATTAAAAAAAAGGAAAAAAATCTGTGTGGAAACAAATATGAAACAGAGAGCAGAGAATGAAGTAATGGCCAACCAGTAAGTGGCCCAAATTCAGACTCATCCCATGACCAAGATCCAGTCCCTAACAGTGGGAATGAAACTTTGTTCTTCTTACAGGCAGAAGAGTAGAAGTGTCCTCTGAGAGGCTATTTGCACCAGCTGACTAAAACAGATGCAGACTCCAATAGCCAAACATTGGATAGTGGTCAGCAACTCTTACAGAAAAGTTAGTAGAAAGGTCAAAGGCCATGAGGGAGATAGAAACTCCATAGCAGTACCAAACAAATTGACTAACCTTCATAACTGGCAGTTGTCAGAAACTGAGCAACCACAGACAGCAGACATGGGCTAGAATGAGGCCTCCATCACATAGGGTTGCCTCACTGGCTGCTATGGCAAAGGAAGTTCCTAACCTCACAGAGACTTGGTATGTAGCATGGAAGAATATCCAGGTGGGGCACATCTTTTCAGAAAAGAAGGGGAGCAGATATGGGAGGAAAAACACAAGGAGGGGTGACTAGGAAAGACACAGCTTGTGGGATGTAAATAAATTACTGAAGTAATTTTTAAATCTACAGATATAAACCACACAGCGAACATCATGTCAATTGAAGACACCTTAATGCAAAGACCCTCATCCTAAAAAATGTGATACTGATGTTAATTTTACCACTACCTATTCAATATTGTATTCTACATTCTACCTTTTGCAAGAATAAAAAGAAGAAAATGAAAGTGATAGTTATAATGAAAAAATAAGTCAAGCTATTCCTATTTCAAGAGTCATCTTGCTCTCTATCTATCTATCTATCTATCTATCTATCTATCTATCTATCTACCTATCTATGATAGTAAATGTCTAGTAAAAACCTTCCAGAAATGATAGATGAATTCAGAACTGTGGCTTTAACCTTTTGCAAAAATTATCTAAAAGGGATTTAAAAGCGTAAACATTAAAACCAAAATATTGAAACTATTAGAAAAGACTATATCCAATCACAGACTCTACCCATTACTATATTTATACATAAACCTATAAGTATATCTATATCTTATACATACATATATATAAAACTTATACATTTTTATCCTATCGATATTAATATAATTATATATAGAGGACAGATAGATATAAGTACATAGAAATAAACCTAGATTTTATATTTATAAAATATAAAATATAAAATTGCAAATATATATATATGTATATATATGTATATATATATACATATATATATATATATGAGAAAAGACATTCATAGATTTCATGTGTATATATGTAAATATTTATTTAGGTAAGTGTATATATGTACATATATCTACTATATATGTATATTCTAATTTTTATTATCTATCAATCTATTTGAAGTATTTTGTATTTTCTGAATAGAAATCCCTTTTCCACAGAGTTAAGGTCAACAATTTACAACTTGGATTTTATAGAACTAAAATTTTTCAGCACAGCTCAAGAAACCAAAACTGAGTGAAATGCCAAGGATGAGCCTCGGCTTGCAGAGGCAAACTCAGGGAAGGGTATCTGGCAGTAATGAATGAATAACTCAAAGTCAAGTCACGGATTACAGGCCTGATTGCTTATGTTCTGCTGAAGACAGATTTCAAACAGCTACCTTTCAAGACAGTTATCTCTTGGAGTTCCAAAAATTTTCTGAATAGAATTGTGAAAGACACAATTCTAAGTACAGTTTATATTTTAAATAAATTTCTTTCCATCTACATTCATAGAATGTTATTTGTGAAGTCTTACTGATATCATAATAGTACTTAATGCACTGTCAATTTTCACCCTTAATGAAATTATTAATACTCTTCAAGTAAAAGATTCAAAATACTTCCTTCTTCTTTAAAAAAAATGTTTGTCTTAAAATTGTCATTTTCAGCATGTTTCCATTAATTGATCAGACTGTTGTGTCAAGGCATTATTTAAAAAACAGAAAGCAAAAAGTAAAGGGATCTGTTGAAAAGCTACATTCAGATGTGATTCCAGGGGTATGATCTGCAATGTTGAATCACTGTATCCAGAAAGCTCAGCAGATTCATTTCACAGAGTTTAACATGAGACACAGGTTAATAGCCACAAAGAAGAAGAGAAACAGGTTTAATATGTATATATGTATGGAGAATGCAGCTTTCAGATATTTAGCAAAACCAGTTTCTCTAGGAAAAAATACTTTGGATAAAACTTCTATGCAGGAGAATTCTATAGTAGACTATATTCAGCACACACAATGAAAATCAAAGTATGTGCCAAGAGGGATTTGTCATCTAAAATCCTCAACCCATCACCCAACAATGGGTTGACTTGGTACATTTCCATATACCTGAAGTTCTGTTCCTTGAAATGAGAGTAACAGTATCCATAACACACACACACACACACACACACACACACACACACACACACACACAAAAAAAAACACACTGTGAAAAAAGTCAGGGTTTCTCTCCTCAGGATGTATGCACTTCTTAATTGCTTTTTGACATTTGTCTAAATCAAATTAATTTTTGAGACATGATTCAGTTGGTATTATTAATGAGTAAATGTGGGATAAGAATGATATCATCCCAGAATAAAATAAAAAAAAACTGAACATATCAAGGCTGGATTATTAAAAGAAATTTTTAATATATTTATTGGTACCTCTGACAAAGGAGCGAGTAGTTTGAGTTTTAAAATTGTCTATGATATGCACCCTATTAAAAGCTCAAATACTAATGAAACAATAATCTTCGCTTAAAATTGATCTCACAAATGTCAATATTCTACCTTACTAAAATATACAGAACACTATGCAATTGGTTTTTATTAGGATAATTATTAATAATATTCTAGCTTACTCCTTACATTTTAAAATATTATTCTTTAAGTTGTTGGAACACAAATACATACCATGATTAATTAATGATTTCAGATTATTACTGAGTGAACAATTTTTTCATTTTTTAAAGTAAACTCTTAATATGAATATAAGCTGCTTTTGGGTAAAATGTTTCCAATTCCTAATGAAATATAGGACTTTCCTGTGTTAGTTCTCTGATAATGAGTAAGGTTTCAACATTATTTAAATTCTTACAAACACATTTCTTATTGTAAATAACAGATTTCTGCATGAACACTAGAAGAGTAATTACCTATCATGTTAGACTCTTGCATGGATCTTGTTTGTGGTCTAAGTACTGAGCTTGTGATAACTGATTTGCCATATTCTTTACATTTGTAAGGTTTGCGTCCAGTATGCATGCTAAATTTGGTTTGCACATATGGTTTCTGAGTGTAGATTTTTCTACATTTGTTACATTGGTAATGATTTTGTTGCAATAAATATTTTGTGGTCACATGAAGATTTAAGGACAGTGTAAAGGATTTGGAATATTCACTATATTTGATAGGTTTGTCTCCAGGATGGATTACAGTGATGAGGCTGCAGAGTTTAGGACTTTGGAAATAAATGTCCACTGGTACCACAGTTTTCAAATTTGCCTCCTGTAAGGATTCTCTGGTGAGATTGAAAATTTGATGAGCAGGAATAGGATTTTCTGCATTCAATATACCTATAAGATTGCTTTCCAGAATGGATTCTTTGATGACCTTTGACAACCAGATAGAAGATTTGCCACATCTTTTATATTTGTAGGGTTTAACTCTAGAATGGATTCTGCAGTAAATTTAATGATGTTTGAGAACCATGTAAAATATTTATCATAATTACATTTCTAAGGTCTGTCTCCTACATGAATTCTGTGGTAAACTCTGAGACTTGAGAAATGGGTGAAGGATTTTCCACATTCATTACATTTGTAAGGTTTCTCTTCAGTAGGAATTCTGTAGTGAATGAAAAGATGTGAGTACTGTGTAAATGATTTACCACACTTCTTACAATTTGTAGGGTGTGTCTCTAGTATGGATGCTGTGATGAATTCTAAGACTTGAAGAACTGGTGAAGAATTTGCCACATTCATTACATTTGTAAGGTTTCTCACCAGTATGAATTCTGTAGTGAACATTAAGTTTTGACAACTGTATAAATGATTTACCACACTTGTTACATTTGTAAGGTTTGTCTCCTGTATGGATGCTGTGGTGAACTTTAAGATTTGAAGAACTAGTGAAGGATTTCCCACATTCAGTACATTTGAAAGGTTTCTCACCAGTATGAATTCTGTAGTGACCCTTAAGTTGTATGGACTGTATAAATGGTTTACCACACTTATTACATTTGAATGGTTTGTCTCCTATATGGATTCTACGGTGAACTCTAAGAGTTGAGGACTGAGTGAAGGATTTCCCACATTCATTACATTTGTAAGGTTTGTCTCCTGTATGGATTCTGTGGTGAACTCTAA
>JADRCG010007772.1:0-12042 GCA_019844195.1 Rhabdomys dilectus
CTTATGCCATTCCCTCTGTAGAAGCCAGAATTAAATCCACTCACATGCAGTTCGGTGCAGTGCAAAAGGTGTCTATGATTTCCTCCTTCATCCACAAGGACATCCAGTTCCTGTCCAAGGGTGTATGTCTCATGAAAAAATGATGACTGAGACCACAGGTTTGTCTTCTATGGCCAAGTGGCTCTCATTCATTCCATCTATAGTAATAGGGGCTTCAGATGTATCCTCCAGCTATCAGATGCCCTAATTCATACCTTCATTTCAAGGGCACCTTACACTTGACTTTAAACTCATCTTTCATTAGTGCCAATTTCTCTGATCAAATTGCCAGGCAAACACAATTGTAACCTTAGAGTAGGACTCCACAAGTTTCTGGGTGTAGGACAGAGGGCAGAAAATAGAAAGCAAAAACTAACAGATATGTTATATAATGTTGGTTTACAGAAATGCAATGTTCCTATCTCTCATTTAGGGCTATACACAGATCAACACAACTTTGAGGGAGCATCAGATTTCAGACCACCTCTCATCCTGATGGAAGAGCTTGCTGATTGCATCTTGTACCCTTCCCAACAGTATGCACAGTATATGAATAATGAAAGCTTGGAAGAGTATTTGGACGCAAATGATGTAGTACCATACTGTTCTCTCACCACTCAAGGTAAGCTAGATTTTTTTCTTCTGCACAGTGAGGTGATTGGATCTTGCTATTTGGTTAAACATGACCAGGCACTTTCTTTCTGAGCAAAGAAAGTTCTGGATGACTCCAGGTGTTCCATGTATAAATACAGGCTACCCAAACTGCACCTATTTTCTAGGCATCTCACACCATCTTCCGTAGATGAAGGATCATCAGCAGTTAACTTGGGATAGGTGGCCTTCACGCCTTTCTGCTCTTACAAATACTACCCTAAACCTTCCCCATCTGTCCAAGGACAGTAATAACAATGACTGGAGTTCACTACTGGGATCTCAGGATTTTCATTTTGCCCAAAGGGACCAAGATCACAGGGTCCTCAAAGCATCTCCCACATACATATGGGCCTCAAACTCAAACCTCTAATGATGAACTTTGGATAATTTCCCTCTAACCATGGCCACTAAGAAAATATCTGTGTGACCAAAGGGGCATCATTTAATTCTGCTGTGTGTTAACAGAGCCTGAAAACTTAAGTCTTCTGTTTTTCATACCATCTGTCACGTAATTACCCATGTAGCTGATGACAAACTCCAAGAGGACTTAGAGACTGACAATCATGACTGGAGAATAATGCTTAGATTGCTGCCAGGTCTACCACAGTGTAACTGAGAATTTGAATCTTCTAAACTGTGAAGCAGTCCTACTTCTCCTGCTCAAGGTAGGCCAGGACAATTTTTTTAATCCTTAAAGAGGTTTGGGACTTTAAGCAGACTCTCAGTATGCCTTAGTCTTCTACTCCTGAACATCATTGGTTTAGACAACAAACTTTTGTCCATTACATATCAAATGCACCCTCTGTATATAAGAGGGTCCAATATCTATCTTATTAGGTGGATAGGACATTAGATGATCTACCACTGCCCTAGGCAGCAAACTCCACTTAGTCAAAAAGAGTCAAAAAGGTCCTTAATAATTATACTCTCTGATTGAGAAGGATTTCAAACCATTCTCTTTCTGATGAAGGAGGGCACAAAAATTCCACTATACCGTGTCTCACATCCAACACCTCTCATCTGAATGGGACATCAAAATACCTACTTTTGTTACAGTAGTCCTTAAATCCACAGTCTCTGTTTAAGATTTCTATATTGTCATCCTTTCATAATTGGGCTTTGGTGCCTTTCTCTCAGCCTATATTAGGAGCCTCAGACACTCCATACCTGCTCATGAATATTTCCTGTTACCCTTCTGTCTAGGGGGCAACAACGCTTTCTCCTAATGCCCACATTTGCCTGAAATCCTTTTGTTCAAGTGGGATTCATACCCACCCTCTCTTGAAAGATATCAATAGATCTTGTTCTACTGACTTTGTATGCTTGCTGTATCCCAACTGTCTAGAATAACTTCCAAACTTATTCCTACTACATATATTCTGAGACATTCCTCCACTGAAGAAAGAGGCCTTGGACTTACTTCCTCTGACCAAAGGTTTCATAGCCTAAAGATAACCATTCAACCTGTTGGGATATTGAAACAACAGCAGCCTGGAATTTCACACAGCACACAAAATATATGGACATTCTAAATACTATAAACAAGTTGGAAAGTAATCAAGCAATACTGAAATTTCCTCTGCTCCACAAGGTATTTACATTTTCTTCAAAGAGAAATGGTCTTTTATTTTTTTTATTGAAAATAGCCAGAGATATTACCCCTCTGACAAATAGGTATAAAATTTCACTTCTCACAGAGTTTCTCAGAAATCCTGCTTACGACCAGGGTGCTGCAACACACTTATTCTCTTGAAGTCTGTCAAATTACCTCAAAGAGGAAGGGCACAACAGTCCTACTTCCATGCAAACTGGCCAAAGCTCCTCCCTCTTTCTACACAGGAAGATTTAGACATTCATAAGTGAGAGTAATCCAGACACGGCTAGTGCGATTTAGGAAATTCCACAGAGTCACCACCTTCTCAGTGCATCTCCTACACACAAATTCTAATTTCAGTGGTCTGGGAAGCACTGCTCTGACCTAAGTGATCTCAGAGCATTGTGGACTGAGGTCCCAAACAGAAGAGTATCAAGGCAAATGTAAATCATACTACTTTCTTCATTTTGGTCCAACAGACACAAAAAATCTGTCCTCCATTGAGAGGAAGGTGTGAATGGACATATATTTGAGGAAGACACTGAACCTGAGGCTACTGCATTGCATCCTCTTAGAAGACTTCTAATATATCTGTCATGCCTAGCAGAGACATTCACATAATATGTATTCTAGATTGTGATTTCAAGTTAGGAGCTGATAAAAGAGTGAGTGCCTACAATGATCTATAATTCTCAAGATATCAATCAACCTTCAACTTCTGCTCAATAGTGCTACAGACATAAGAGTAAAACAGGCTGAGCCTCTTCCTCACAGTTCCAGGGGGCTCCAATCTCATCTTTGTACTTTAGAATATCTTAGATCTATCACATATCCCCAGAAAGGCAGAAACAATTCCTCTTCTGTACACAGGGAAATTGGATATGTCTTCCCTTTCCCAAAGTACTCTGAGTACCCTCTTTTACTGAATTGGCTTTTAGACTATTTCTTCTCCCTAATTATACCCAAAATATACCTTTTCTCACCAAAGGATCTCAAGCTTGCCTGTTCTAATAGAGAACTACAGTCCACCAATGTCCAAAGGGTTTTCAGAATTTCAAACTATTCTCCTGTATGAGTGCACTCACTAAGTTCTTAATTGGGCCTCAGATCTTTCCAAATGCCTGCCTCTGATTTTCCAGTTGGCCTCAGATTTTATTTTCCCCTTGCCTTCTTCAAATATGTCTTTCTAACCAAGAAGGATATCACATTGTCCTCCTCTGATGCAGCATCCTCAGACCTTTCCCACCCTATCTTTAGGACCAATATTACTTCAGCCCACTCAAAGGACCTCCAGACCTCTGAGACTGAAAGTTACAGAGCACAAGCTTAGCAAGTGCAGCCCAGAACTGAAGCACACTGACTCAAGGCAGAAACAAAAATGATGTATATTTCATTTCATACTTAGACCTAGCAGCTGAAAATATGCTTAATAAGGAGAACCAGTGTGGGACTGTCAACCAGGTTTTCTGATGAATGTTCAGATTGCTGCCTGATCTGGCACCACATCTTCTACAAAGAACCTATGTCACTGAGGAGAAGCTTCTAGCTGATAAGGTAGTACCTGAAATGTGCTGCTTTGCATGAGGTAGGCTGGGATTTTGTTCTTATGTCAAGAAAAGAGTATGTAAAGTCTTTTGGAAGACCTTTTCTTACAGATATATTTAAAACTGATATATCTTGGAACTCCGGGTGAATCACTGAATATCTCCAGCACTATGAATACCTTCTGTACCACTGCTGTCTTTTAGATTATAAGTATCACGTAATACACAGTAATATCTGAAGCAATGAACAACTATGAGAATGAGGTTTTAGGGTGTAATTTCTAAAAATATCCAGAAACAAAGGAGAACCTTGTTATTAATCAAAATCATGCACATCAAATCAACATTGCATATTTTGTGGCTGTTTGTAGAAGACTTTGATGCTTGAATGTACAATTTTTAAATTTTAATTTAGGATAGTAAACTATGCTCAGTGTGTGAGTGTGTGTGTTTGTGTGTGTGTGTGTGTGTGTGTGTCTGTGTATGTGTTTGTGTGTGGGTGAGTGTGACTGAAATAAAGGGCACCATGTCTTTAGTGTTTAGATTGTCATCTCATCTATCTGCCTATCTATACACCATATATATATATATGTGTGTGTGTGTGTGTGTGTGTGTGTGTGTGTGTGTATATATACATATATATATATACATACATACTTATGTATATATGTATGCATATATGTATATATACATATACATACACACACACATATATATGTATGTCTATATGTCTATATGTCTATATGTGTGTGTATATGTGTGTGTATGAATGAATATATTTATGTTGTTATGAATGTAAGTATCACCTGTATATCCTTCTCTCTGTCCTCCTGCCCCCTCTTTCTCTGTCAGTCATCCATGAATATATGTATGCATGTAGCTAGGTAGGTGTGTTAGTTTGAAAGTAATTGGTCTCCATAGGCCCATAGGCGATATTAGGAGGTATAGCCATTTTTTAAGTAGGTGTTTTTTTGTTTGAGGAAGAGTGACACTGGAGGAGGTGTGTGGTCTCATACATGCTCAAGTCATGCCCAGTAGGTGTCTGTCTGTCTGTCTGTGTGTCTGTGTGTCTGTGTGTCTGTCTGTTAGTTTAAGAGTAACTGTAACATTGTGTTCAGTGATCCAAGAAGTGTATGTGGATATGGTGGCATGTAAAGGAGACCCAGACACATTTCCACACTTGGTAGAAAAAACAATGTTTAAAAAGCTCTAATAACTTTACATATGTACACCTATGCATACACATATACACATTTGGTGGATGGAGTAAAGCTCCAACTTTACTTTTTATTACAGTGGTTACTTTTCCCTGAAAACATTTTCAAGTCCTATAAAAATAATGTGATTACATTCTATTTTCTTTAGTGAATAATTATGAGTATATGTACAAAAAAGCATCTTCCCCAATATACTCTCATGATGAACATTTTATAAATTATGGAAGAAAAAACTAAATTATTTCCAAGAACCCAAACACATTTGAAAGTAAGCAACTTGGTATAGATTAATAAGCTGCAAACAAGCAAGAAAAATTTTCAGCCAGTTTCTCTTATAGGCAGGCTACAACTTGCAGTTATAAAAAATCAAAACTTTATTATTTACCACAAAATGTAATGTTACATAAATCTTAAAAGGATCACAGAACTTAACTTTTATATAAAAAATCAATCAGCCATTTCTACTTTGATTCCTCAGGGTGCACATCTATGCATTAATCATTTTCATTTTATTAAATCATATCAGGAAACAGAGGGGGAAATTGGGTACAAGGAATTAATCATTTCCTGATCACCAGCACAGCTTTTGCAAGAAAATTATGCTTGTTCATAGTAGTTCTTTCCAAGAGTGGTGGTTGAATCATTTATCTGTCCCAGCATCAATGCTTGAAAAAGTTCAATCTATCACTGTGGGTGACAATGACATTGTCCAGTGAGGGTCTAGAACCCACCTTAGAATTTGCATACAACTCATAGATTATGAGGGATGTGATGTGAGGGTAGCAAGCAGAGTGAAACTCCACAACCATATGAAGTCCTCAGGACACATAGTGCTCAGGGCTCTGCCTCTTTCAGGCACATGCACAGTGCTTGGGCTATTGGTGGGCCACATTCCATAAGTTCTACTGGTTTTGTTGTTCCTCTTGCACAGCATCCAACATCTATTTGTGTAACATTATTTAAGTTATGCAGGTGCATAACCTACATATGGAAGTCAGTAGTACATTGTCTTTTTTTCTATGATGAACATCTTGAGGATCAAACTGATTAGCTGGCATAGCTGAGTTACCACTTACCTGTCTAACCAGTCCTAATAGTGTTTATAACACAACCATTCATATACATATTCATACAAGTATGGATATATATATATATATGTATGTATACATGTGTGTATATATATATGCAGAGGACCTCCTTATTGCAGACTTGAGAAAGTCTTGTTCTTTATGCTTCAGTCTCTTTGAGCTTATATGAGCCTTGTTCAGTAGACTCAAAGGGTCTGGTTCTGCCGAGGGCCTCAATCCCTGTCTGGCTCTTACATTCGGCTTACTATTCTACAGCATTTCCTGGCCTCTGAGTAAAGCGATGATGGCTGAATAAGGTACTGATCTATGAGTATAGGAAAATATCATTAGGAGTCATTTCATCACTCCATTTCTTTTCTTCTATAGACCATTATTACTTGACTGTACCCTAGGTATCTGGACTATCTAGTCTTAGGTTCTTGGTCACACTAGCAGTCTTGCGTATGGGTTCCATCTTGAGGAATGCACCTTAGGTGAAATCAGTTACTCTTGGTTTACTCCCATAAGTTCTCTCCAACATTAAGCTAGCATATCTTTCAAGCAGAACAGATTCATATCAAAGGTTTTGTGGCTGGGTTAGTGTTTATATTTCTCTTTTGTTAGACTCCAGAGTATCTTCCAGCTTCAAAATTACTAGAATACAATAGTGAAGGCCTTGTGTAGGCAACAGCTTGCTTTCTTCATGTTCACTGACTTGTGTTGGTAATTTCCTCAGCAATAGAGCCCCAGAGTCAGTTTGCACAGAGCAGTCAATCATCTTGACAATGTTGTATGTTGTTTGGAGATTTGCATGGAATTCCCATGGCCAACAACTCAATTGAATGACTCTCAGTACCTGTGGTGGTAGCATTGTGTTGGAAGGAAGAGATGGCCAAATGCTATTCAGTCTCCCTCATTAATTGGAGACTTCTTTATGCTCACCTTTACATATTTTCAGAAATGGTTACTCCACTAGGTTTTCATAACATCCATCAAATACCACTCTATTCCAAACATTTCTCCCTGCACTCCTTCCCTCAACCCCATCTCCTTTCAACGTGGCACTTGATCTTCTTGTTCTTGTTCACCCCAGTCCACCAATAAATTTTATTCTATTTCCCTATAACACAGGTATCTATGTATTCCCCAAAATCCCTTTCTCTGTATGTAATTTCTGTGGATCTACAGACTGTAGACTGGTCATTATTTATGTAATATCAAATGTTTCTATTGCTGTCACAAAACACTATGAACAAAAGGCAAGTTGGGGACGAGGACTTATTTGCCTTACACTTCTTCATTGCTGTTCATAATTGAAGACACACAGAATAGAAAGCAAAATGGTCCAGCAGCCTGGATGCAGGAACTGATGCGGAGAACAAGGTTGGGTACAGCATAGTGGCTAGTTCCACATGATTTGTTCGGTCTGCTTTTTTATAGAGCACTCACAACCACAAACCCAGTGATGGTAGTACCAATAGTGGGCAGGATCCCTCCCCAGCAATCATTAATTAAAAAAATGCTCAGCAGTCTTGCCTGCACAGTCCTATATTATGGAAGCATTTTCTTAATGGAGCTTTCCTGCTTTTGGATGGTTTTACCTTGTGTCAAGTTGACAAAAAAAAAATCCAGTCCAGTCAATATCAACATATAAAGCAACACATACCATACCTATCTTCCTGGGACTGGGTTATTTGACTCAGGATGATTGTTTTTATATCCATTTGCTTGCAAATTCATGCATCAATTTTTCAAATAGCTGAATAATATTCTACTGTATAAATATACCACATTTTCTTTATAGATTCTTCAGTTTATGTACATGTAGGGTGTTTCCAGTTGCTGCCTATTAGTGAATACTGCAGCAATTAACATGGTTGAATAAGTGTCCTGGTAGGGTGGAGCATTTTGGGAATCTTTCTGATCTATCAGGTGTCTGTTGTTATGTCCCCATCTTGATTTCTGATTTTGCTAATTAGGAGATTCTTTCTTTGCCTTTTAGTTAATTTGTATAAGAGTTTGTTGATCATAGTGATCTTGTCAACAAACCAATACTTTGTTTCATAGGTTTTTTTTGTATTGTTCTCTTTCTATTGTAATTATTACTACCCTGAAATTTATTAGTTCCTGCCATCACTTCTTTTTTGTTCTAGAGCTGTGAGGAACTGCAGACTGAGAGGGCATTGTACACACTGTTCCATTAAAGAATATATGAGTTTTTTATGAGGTGTGACGAATTTCTTGGTTTTTCACTTTGTGTTGGAGTTTTCCTTCTACTACCCTCTGTAGGGCTAGATTAATGGAAATGTATTGTTCAAATTTGGTTTTATTGTAGAATACCTTGGTTTCTCTATCTATGGTGATTGAGAAGTTTCTTGGATATTTTAGCCTGGGCTGACATTTGTGTTCTCTTAGGGTCTACGTGATATATGTACAGGACTTTCTGGCTTCACATTCTCTGTTGAGAATTCTGGTATAATTCTAATAGGTCTGCCTTCATAATATTACTTGGCATTTTTCCCTTACCAATTTAATATTCTTACCCTATAATGTGAATTTATTATTTTTATCATTATGTGATGGTAGGAATTTCTTTTCTGGCCCAATTTATTTGATGTTTTTTAGGCTTCTTAGATGTTTATTGCCTCCTTTTTCTTTAGATGAGTGAAGTTTTCTTCTGTAATTTTTGTTGAAGATATTTCCTGGCAGTTTGCATTGGGTATCTTCCTTCCCTTCTATTCCTAAATTCTTAGGTGTGGCCTTTTCACTTTGTCCTGGATTTCCTGAATGATTTGGATTAGGAAAACCTTGTCTTTATATTTTTTTGACTGATGCATCAACATCTTCTATAGTATGTTCTACACCTGAGATTCTCTCTATCTCTTGTATTCTATTGGTGACGCTTGCACCTGTAACTCTTGATCTCTTTCCTAGATTTTCCGTCTCCAGTATTGTCTCCCTTTGTGTTTTCTTTAATGTTGCTATTTCTATTTTTAGATCCTGGATTGTTTTGTTCCATTACTTCACCTATTTGATTGTGTTTTCCTCTATTGTTTAGGGGATTTTTGTTTCCTCTTTAAGGGCTTCTACCTATTTAACTGTGTTCATGTGCATTTCTTTAAAGCAGTAATTTATGTTCTCCTTAAGATCCTCTATCATCTTAATGAAATGGGATTTTAGGTAGGAGTCTTGCTTTTCAGGTGTGTTAAGAGAATCTAGGACTTCCTTTGGTTGCAGCACTTGATTCTAATGGTACCAAGTGGCATTGGTTTCTGCTCCTTATGATCTTGCACTTGCCTCTCACCATCCGGTTATTAACTTATCAGTTATTATTTGGCCTTACTGTCTCTTACTGGATCCTGTCCCTCTTGTGAAACTTTATGCCTGGTTATGATGGAGCTCCTAGGAATCAAGCTGTCTCTGGGTGTTGTATGTGGTCTGGAGCCCTGACTCTGCCCCAGGCTGAGTTGTTGGCCAGAAGAAAGATGCATCATTATCAGGGCAGGGCGAACGGGGTGTACCTTTAATGGGTCACTGAAGGTCCCAGTTAGATCAGGTATTGGGATGGGGATTTTCTTATCTGTAAGCCTGGTTATGACAGACCTCCTGGGAGTCAAGCTGTGTCTGCATGTGGGAAGAGTTCTGGGATACCAGCTTTGTCCCCGGGCCGAGTTGTGGCACCGGGATAAAATCTTATCCCTCTGAAATTATAAGCCAAAAAAATCTGCCCTTCTACCAGTGTCTTGGTAATGGTGGTTTATCACAGCAATAATACAGTAATTACTATAAACCACTTTATGTTTTATATAATATTTATTTTAGTATGCTTTTCTATTTTTCTGCTCCAGATTCCAATTCTTCTTTTCTGCTTCATTTTCTAATTTAATGAACTGGGAACATTCAACCACACTCATGAATAAAAATACATAAAAATTACCTCAAACCCACATGAAAAAAACCTATGTTAATTCCCTCTTTCCAAATCTGTTTTGCTTCACCTAACTTAAAAATCTCTCCTTCCATATATTTTTCTCCAAATTCCATGATTTTAGCTACCTTTTCAGTTGACTAAAATGCCATCATATATGTATGTATCTATACATACATACATACATATATATTACATTTTTCTATTAAGCTCATAATAGAGCAAAATGGTTCCATTTCTTAGCTAGTGTGAATAGTGGAGCAATAAACATGCATTGTATATATGTCAGTAGTATGACTTGAGTCTTTTGAGTATTTGTCCAGGGGCATGAGAGTAAGTTCGTATAATAAGTCTATCTTTTGAAAATCTATGTAGTGGTTTATAGAGTGCTATAATAGGTTACATACCACTAGGGATAAAAATAGAAGAAGAGGAAGTCAAATGAACCCTATTTGCAGAAAATGTGATCCTGTGCTTTCAAGTCTTCAGCAGAACACTCATATATGAACATTTTCTACAATGATACAATATAAACATTTTAAAATCAACAACTTTAATATATATGCCACCAATCTAGTTTCTAAGAATCAAAGGACATGGAAGATAATTCTTTTTTTTTAATTTTTATTGGTTATTTTATTTATTTACAATACGGATATCATCCCCTTTCCCCTACTTAGAACCCACTTTCCCATCCACCACTTCTCTTTATGTTTTTATATCATTTTGATTACATGCATGTATTAAGTTCAGTTCTAGTTTAGAGTCTAGAAAAACAATAGATGCAAATAGTCAAGAAATATGCAAGACAATAAACACAAATAGTCAAAGAAAAAAGCATGGCGTTAAACCCAATTACAAGAACACTGCTGTGATCACTGTTTCTAAGGGTTTTTCAGGATGATTAAAGTATCTGAGCCTACTTCCCTCCTAGCCCAAGGTCATTTTCATGTCTGAAGACTACTTACTTGTTTTAGCCTAAAATTTAGAATCATGTCTGAAATTAATTCTTTGTTCTAGCTTTATGTCAGATTTCTGCCTAAAGCTTACTTCCTTCTGCTTGGCCAATGTCTTATTCCTGTCAAGCAACCCATTTTGTTGTCCTTGCCCCATGTCAGATTCTTGCCGAGCTGCCCCAAGGCTCTCCACCTCTCCCCATTTTTTATTTCATTAACAAGATTGAGACTATCTTAGGTTGTTCTGACAAGAATCTCTTTTTTACCAGTCATAGAATATGCATTATCCCAAGCAATTCACTTATGTCTTAGGTTGGAAAGGCTCTATAAAGACTCTTACCTGTCCTTTGTTTGCCATCCTGTTAATTTAAAAACTTTGTCTGGGAGTTTATTTTCAGATTCAAGCCATGTCCTTGGCTGCCAACATGCTGATGTTGTTGAAGAAAAGCTTTAACACAATGGGAAGGAATAAAAGTATTCCCAGGACAAAAAGGGCAAGCATGATTGATCTATATATGCCATTCTTGAAGCTTGACCAAAATAGAAATAATGACCTCAGGCCATGGGTATTTTTCTTTTTCTTTTTTCTTTTCTTTTTTTTTTTGTCAAAAAACAATTCTTAATAACATTTTTTTAAAGAATAATGGCAGGTAGAAAAATAAGTGGATAAAGCACTTGCCATGCAAATGTGAGCACAAGAGTTCAGATCTCCAGTACACAATGGTGAGTTAGTATGGCTGCTCACCAATTTTCTGGACAGTTGGAGACTTACAATCCCAGGGAAAAACTTGCTAGCTAGACAAGCCAAACCAGGTTTCAGTAAATAAAGTGTGGACTCATCAAAGAAACTCAACATTAACATGTGGTTTCTAGATGCATAAACACACATGCATATATATGCATATATATGTGCACCTACTTACATGAAAACTCATTATACAAACATCTCCACTCACACTCAACTACCCACCCATACAACACACAGAGAGAGAGAATGAGAGAGAGAGAGAGAGAGAGAGAGAGAGAGAGAGAGAGAGAGAGAG
>JADRCG010007772.1:12052-36716 GCA_019844195.1 Rhabdomys dilectus
AGAGAGAGAGAGAGAGAGAGAGAGAGAGAGAGAGAGAGAGAGAGAGAACATATGAGGAGGAGTTGCAAGAAGAGAAGCAGAAAGGAAAAACTAAGGCAGACTCCCCGAGAGGGTCTTTTTGTTCCCAGAAGACTCTGCCAGGAAAAATAGCAGGAAAGCACCTGTGTGATCATCTAAACAGGTCCAATACTGGAAAGAAAAGAACACCAAAGTCCTATAAAAGATCCAACCCAGCTATGTCATTGGAATGAAAGCGAATGGCCCATGCATAGCCACAAATGTGAGTCATTAATCTATTGTGTCTTTCGGAGAATTAGATGACCTTCCAAAAGTAACCCAACTATGTAAATGTTATAGGAACTCAACATGTAAACTGTGACAGACAAAGCAATTGTTTAAGCCCATTGGTGCCTCATTCAGGAGTTCAACTGAATTTCTGTTCTGAATCTATGCACTCAGTCAAACATAGATGTCCTTATTTTCCAAACAATACCTATAACAGTATACTATTGGCACAATAATAATATTGCAGAGTAAGTATTATTTACTCATTCAGAGATGTCTTTCTGCATCCAGGAAGGCTCAGAGTTGTCATAAATATATGTAGAATAGGTCATCTTTAAAATACAGAATACTATCTGTAATATCATTAAATACATTCTATGCTCTATTCAAATTCTATCACTTGTTCTTTCCATAGTACATTTTGCAAGTGATTGTCTAGCTCTCACAGACTCTGATGACAATGGTCTGGATCTGCCTTTCCCATTCAATTACAAGGCTCCAAAAGACATCACTGCAACATTGATGGCAATAGAGGGTTATATTGTGGTTAGAGGGTTCTATCCTGGTGCAAATGGGACTTGAGAGCACAGTCTGCTAATCTCAACTTGCTCTTTCCAATCATGAGGCTCCAACAATTCCTTGTCATTGTCGCTGACAGTGGGCATCAGACCAGGTAGCCTTCTGAACTCTAAGGAAGAGGGAAACCAGCATCCCTCCTCAATCAGAGTGCTGGGAAGATTGCCTTGCTACTGTAAGCAGAAGTGTCAGGTGGGGCAGCTCGAGACAGACACGTGCAGGCCCGAGGACAGCCTCTCTGGAGCTTTGCTTGATTCTCGAGAACAAAGGTTACTCTAGTTCTGTGCCCTTTAACTCCTAGACGTGCCTACAGTTCTCGGGAGAAAAAGCTGCTCTCAAGTGATCCTGCTTAACTGCTTCTTTCTGTGAATCATCATTGGCAAGTACATTCACTGGCCCTTCTAGGATTTGTAGCCCCTTTCCTATTTCTTCTTTCAATGTAATTAATGACTCAAAATGTCCAGACATGTGGAGAGAGGCCAGGGAGTCTCAACACGGACTTTACCCTCTGACCACAGACCTCCAGATTCCCAGGCTCCACGACCTGGAACTCCTTTCAGTGTCCCTCAACTGAATATTCACACCCTACCCCAAGGGAGGAAGCACTTTCCAGGTTCCCAGCCTCCACGGCAAGGGACCCCCTTCAGTGTTTCCCAATGTGGGGAGCACTTGATCAGCAGAGACCCGAGGAGCTTTGTACCTCCAGGGCTCATTAGATTGACTAGGCACAAGTTCATCTGCACAATGTTCTTCTATGAAGACCAGAGATTCAAAAAACCAGACGCTAAGGTCACAGAAAAGCTAAAGAAACTCAAAGCTCTTATAAAGGCTTCAGCCAATAAGAGGACCTTGGACCCTCTGAGTGATCTGAAAGAGAACAAGAAGTTGACAGATCCACTTCCTCTGAGGGATCCTGAAGGCATGAGTAACCCACTGACAAGGTACACCAGACCATCTGTTTTACAATCTGTCACCAGAAAAAGAGTGGCCTCATCTTCTATGCCCATACCTGAAAAGGTGAGAAAAAGCAGGGCAGTGTCTATTGGGTTTGAAGAACCTATGGACTATGATCAGTTGGGTCACAGAGTACCTGCAACATCTACAAAACACAGTAATGAAGATGCCACTTCAAAGTTCAAACAAGATCACACTGTGGCTGGGCCATCTTCTTCTGACACTTATGCTGTGCCTTTACTATCTTCTACTAACTCTTCTCTGTGTCTGGGACATCTTCTGCAGACCCTTCTGCTGTTCCTGGACTATCTTCTGTTGACTCTTCTGCTGTGCCTGGGCCATCTTCTGTTGACCCTCCTGCTTTGCCTGGACCATCTACTACTTATTCTTCTGCTGTGCCTGAAACATCTTCTGCTGATTCTTCTGCTGTGCCTGGGCCATCTTCTGCAGAGTCTTCTGCTGGCCAACATGAGCAGGTAATTTCCCCACATATTCAAGGTTCCCTACTCCCTTACCAATTGTTTAAGTCGATTGGTGCCACATTCAGGAGTTCAACTGAATTTCTGTTCTGAATCTATGTACTCAGTCAAACACAGATGAAAGTATTTGAAATACAACTTGCATCTGTACTATAAGGAGACTATTGTTTGTCCTTATTTTCCAAACAATAACCTATAACAGCATATTATTTGTACAACAATAATATTGCAGACTAAGTATTATTTACTCATTCAGAGTTGTCTTTTTGCATTCAGGAAGGCTCAGAGTTGTCATAAATACATGTAGAATAGGTCATCTCTAAAATACAGAATACTATCTGTAATATCATTAAATACATTCTATGCTCTATTCAAATTCTATCACTTGTTCTTTACATAGCACAATATGCAAGTGATTGTCTAGCTCCCACAGACTCTGATGAGCAAGAGTCTGAATCTGTCTTTCCCATTCAATTACGAGGCTCCAACAGACATCACTGCAACATTGATCACAGTTGAGGGTTAGATGGTGGTTAGAGGGTTCTATCCTGGTGAAAATGGGACTTGAGAGCACAGTCTGCTAAGCACCCCTTGCCGTTTCCAAACATGAGGTTCCAACATATACTTGTCACGGTCCCTGACATTGGGCATCAGACCAGGTAGCCCTCTGGGCTCCAAGGAAAAGGGTCCCCAGCGCCCCTCCTCATTCAAAGTGCTGGGAAGATTACCCTGCTACTGCAAGCAGAAGTGGCAGGTGGGGCATCTCGAGACAGACCCGTGCAGGCCCGAGGACAGCCTCTCTGGAGCTTTGCTTAATTCTCGAGAACAATGGTCACTCTAGTTCTGTGCTCTTTACCACCTGGACGTGCCCACAGTTCTCGGGAGAAAAAGCTGCTCTCAAGTGATCCTGCTTAACTGCTTCTTTATGTGAATCATCATTGGCAAGTACATTTGCTGGCCCTTCTGGGGTTAGTAGAGCCTTTCCCATTTCTTCTTTCAATGTCCTTAATGACTCAAAATGTCCAGACATGTGGAGAGAGGCCAGGGAGCCTCAGCACAGACTTTACCTTCTGACCACATACCTCCGGATTCTCAGCCTCCATGACCTTGGACTCACTTCAGTGTCCCTCAACCGAATTTTCACACCCTACCCCAAAAGGGGAAGCACTTTCCGGGTTCCCTGCCTCCACTGCCTGGGACCCCCTTCAGTGTCCCCCAATAAGGGGAGCACTTGATCAGCAGAGACCCAAGGGGCTCATTAGACTGACTAGGCACAAGTTCAGGTGCAGAAAGCCCTATGAAGACCAGAGATTCAAAAAACCAGATGCTAAGATCACAGAAAAGCTAAAGAAACTCAAAGCTCTTATAAAGGCTTCAGAAAATAAGAGGACCTCGGACCTGCTGAGTGATCTGAAAGAGAACAAGAAGTTGACAGTTCCACTTTCTCTGAGGGATCCGGAAGGCATGAGTAACCCACTGACAGGGAACACCAGACCATCTGTTTTGCAATCTGTCACCAGAAAAAGAATGGCCTCATCTTCTATGCCCATACCTGGGAAGGTGAGAAAAAGCAGGACAGTGTCTATTGGGTTTGAGGAACATATGGACTTTGACCAGTTGGGTCACAGAGTTCCTGCAACATCTACAAAACACAGTAATGAAGATGCCACTTCAAAGTTCAAACAAGATCACACTGTGGATGGGCCATATTCTGCTGACCCTCCTGCTGTGCCTGGGCCATCTTTTGCTTATTCTTCTGCTGTGCCTGAAACATCTTCTGCTCAATTTTCTGCTGTGCCTGGGTCATCTTCTGCTGAGTCTTCTGCTGGCCAACATGAGCAGGTAATTTCCCCACATATTCAACGTTCCCTTCACCCTTCCCTAATTAGTCAAGGAGATCTAGGATCTTCATCTTCTCCCCAAGATGCTCAGGGACTCTCTGTATCCCACCAAGAGGTTCTGGAACTAACCAAAGGTTTTCAAGGGTCTATGGGACATTCTTCATCTTCCCAGGCATCCCAAAGACATCCCACTTGTGCTGAAAGGAAAATCATATATGTCTCCTTTTCCAGAAGGAGGTTCAAAAGTTTATCCCCTACCCTACATGTATCCAAACATTTCACTTCTCCTCCAAATAATGTTGGGCAAGACCCCTCTGGTTAAGGGGACCTACAACAGGCCAGATCAGAAAAAGAAAGCTCCAAACCTTCTTCTCACAAAAGTAAGATCAGTGATTTCTCATTTTTCACAAATGGAGCAAATCCTACCATTTCTTCCCAGGAGAGTTTACCATGTGCGACAGCTTCCAAAGCAGGACAGAGAGAAAAGTCCTCTCACAAAGACAACCAAAAATGTTCCTCCTCTTCCCCAAATCTCCCTAAGTAATCTACTTCTAGTAAAGTGAGCTTGAGAACTGACCCTGCTGACCAAGGGAATTTCAGAACTCTCCCACTAAACGAGGAGGACTTTTAAAGTCACCCACCATTAAAAAATGGACTCAGATCATCTTTTACAGTCCAAAGGGGACTAAATGCAATTGCAGCTCCCCAAGTGAGTCTCACAACACGCACACCTGCCCAAGTGGAGGCAAAAATTTGTACATCTACACCGGGAACTCAAGGACCTTTGCCATTTTCAGAGGGGGTTCTTGAGAGTTCCACACCTACCCAAGAGAGGATAGGAAATCCTAAGTCCACCCCAGGGACTCTTGTTCCTTCTGCACACACACAAAGTCATCTAAGACCTTCACCATCTTCATCAGGGGTTCTGAGACCGTCCCAATCTGTCAGGGGGGCACTAGAATTGTTCCCCTCTACAGAAGATGGTCGAAGATATGTTCTGAAATCTGCTTTCCCACATAAAAGGAAAATAAAATATACTCCTTCTATGAAAAGGGATCCTGAACATTCCCACTCCAGCAAAAGGACACTGAAAGATGCTCCTTCTAAACAGCTCGTCTTCAAAATGTCCATATCTGACAGAGAATTATTAAAATATCCCCTACCACCCAAAAGGGCCCTTCTGACTTCTCATCAGGACCAAAAGAGCCAATGTTGTGCCAAAACACTGCCAGTGAGTCATACCGACTCCATATTTGTACAGTGTACTGAGACAATACAACCTTCCTTGTTTCCCCAGAAGACTATAGGACATTCTGTATCAGTAGGAGAGGCTCTAAAAATTTCTACTAATACATCAGATATGCTAGGATTTTCCAAACCTGTACAAGATTCTCCAGGTACTAACCTAAATCAGAAAGGGACTGTGAGACAGAATAAATCTACAAAAGGAGTTCTAGCCACAGTCTCATCCTTAGAAATGGCTTGTGGATGTGGCAGATATACAAAAGATGTTCTAGGACATAGTCCATCTGTACAGAATGGTCTGGATCCAATCCCATGTGCACGATTGACTATGGGACATGATATGCATGCACAAGAGTCTGTAGCATCCTGTACATCTAAAAAAGGGGATTCCTTGGATTCCACCTCTGCACAAAAATCCATGGGATATCCTCAAACTTCACAGGAGGCTATGGGAACTTTACTATCTCTTCAAGAGGGTCAGTCAACTTCTCCAACTACACAAGGTGCTATAGACACTTCCTCATTTGCATAAAGGGCCGTTGGTCTTTCTCCATGCCCACAAGTAACTCCAGAACATATTCCAAATACTCCAAAGGCTCTGAATTATACCTTATCTTCCAAAGGGGCCTTGGAAGCTGTTTTGCCCATCGAGATGGCTATGAAGCCTGACATTTCTATACAAAAGCTGTTATCCCCTTCTTCACCTGAAGACAGTTTCCTTCAAACTTCCACAAGTACACAAGGAGCAGGTCTAGAAAATTCCCTTCCTGCCCATGAGGCTCTTAGGCCTCTCACATATGTCCATGGGGTTCTAGGAGAAACCACATCTACACAGGTAGCTTTAGTACCATACACTCATGCTGAAGACACTGTCAAGACTTGCTCAGGTACACAGGGCACAGTAAGACATTCTTCATCTCAGCAAGAGGCCTTAGGTTGTACTATATCTGTACAGGGTGCTCTACAATCATCTCCATCTACCCAAGAGTGTTCCTTTAACATGCCTTCTCTGGGGGGAACTAGTAGAAGTTCTCTCTTTACCAAAGTGGTCCCCAGGCATCCAGTTTCTAGGAAAAACAGGTTCAGAGTTCATTCTTCTGACAAAGGAGGGTTCAGAAGTGTCCCACCTGATGAAGACAGTTTCAACCTTCCGCCTTCTGCAAAACAGCGACTTCCATCATCTCCTGTTGCCAAACACACTTCAAAAGCTACAACTACTCCTCAGGTGAGTCCCACATCATCTATGTCTCTCGCAAAGGCCTTGGAATATACCACAAATGACCAAGGGACTGTGGTAAGTTGACAATCTTCCCAAGCCCATGCTGGACAATCCATATTTTTTCAAAAGGTACAGGGGCCTTCTCTGTCTGCCCAAAAATCTCTAGTGTGTTCACCATCTGCTCCAGGGTTTCAGGGAATTTCTTCATCTCTCCCAAGGGCTCCAGAACATGTTTCCCATGCTCAAAGTGATTTATCACTTTGCAAAATAGACTTCAAAACTACACAACCTTTCCTAAATTTCCAAGGGTCTAAGGGAAAGTCCACACCTAAAGAAAACAGTCTAGAATGTGTGCTCTTAGCCCAAAATTCTCTGAAAACATCCATGTATTATAAAGCACCTAAAAATCCTTCTGCACAAAGGACCTTAGAGACTTTGTTATCTGAACGAGGGGAAGGGACAGAATACCAATCAGAAAATGACAATCTGGGACAAACTATATCAGCACAAGAGACTGGAGGCACTTCACCATGTTACACAGGGGCTTTAATATCTACTCGACATGCCCATAGGAAGGCTCAAATATTGCCATCCAATCAAGGGGCTGAAAAATATTCTCCATCTCCTAGAGGGGCTAGGCAACTGACCAAATCTGAAACTAAGAATCTAGGAAATTTGCCTTCTAAACAAGGATTTTCATCTACTACTGGAACTAAAAAACCATTGTTATATGACAAAGGGAGTGTGAAATCTTCATCATCTGCACTATGTGATCAGAAACCTCCACAAACAACAGCAGGGACTCTCACAACTGTGAGATCTAAGCAATGGCCTCTAGAACATTCTATGGCTGTCCAAGAAACTGTGGGTTCTGTACTATCTAACCCAGAGTTTCCAGAGAATTCAACATCTCTCCAAAAGAAGCTAAGGCGCTCGACACACATGGTAGAATCTCAGGATACCTCAGGATCTTTCCAAGTCACTACAGGCCCTTTGCCATCTCGCTCAGAGCCTACAGGACATTCACTATATGATCACAGAACTCAAGAATCTTCTTTACAACTCTCCAGTGATCTAGCACATTTGCTGTCTACCAAACTTGTCATATCTGCCCAGGCAACTCTGTGCCAGTCACGATGTACTCACCATTCTCCCCAGCAGTCATTGTCTTCCCAAAAGATTCTGGGAACATCTGAGTCTGCCCAGTGTACTCATAGGAATTTGTCTTCTGTCTCAGGGTCTTCCCAAAAATCCCCCTGTGTGCCAAGGACTACAGAAACTTTGCCACATGCCCCAAAGCCTTTTGGTCATTCCTCAATGACACATGAATGTCCATCCCCTCCACCATCTTTGCCAAAAACTGTGTCTTGTTTCCCATGTTCACAAGCAGCTCTTGAGCCACATGCATTGGCACAAATTTCTCTATTACCCTCAGCATTTACTCAGGTACCTGGACAAGCTTCCCTTTGTGCAGAAACCACTTTGGGAAAGCCCATAGCTCCCCAGGGGATTAAAGAACCTTATTTATTTAGCCTAGGTACTCAAGGTTATAATGAAAGTGACAAGAAAGAAATAGAAATATTCCCATCTGCCTAAGTGCCACTTGGAATTCCCTTATCTGCCGAAAGAACTTTAGGATCTTTGTCATCTACACAAGGGTTTCTGGGCACTTCTCTATCTGCCCACGGGTCTCCAAAAACGTTCACATCCAAAAAAGAACATATAGAAACTGTGTCATCTGTTCCAAAGTCTTTGAGACATCCTACTCTTTCCCAGAGGGCTCTTCCATTTTCTCCACCTGCTCAACACACTATACAATGCTCATCAAGTTCCCCACAGACTGCTGGACCTGCTCCAGGGGTTCTATGATTATATGCATAAAAATGTTTGATAAAATTGAAGATAGTTTTAAAACTGTCGTGGTAAAAATTAAGATAAATAGTGAAATTTGGAAGAGAAGACCAAGACATACATGTGAAATTCTATCAAAATGATGAAAACTACACTGAAATTTGAAAAAAAAAAAAAAAAAGAAATTGTTTTAAAACATATTCTTAAGAAAATAAAGATTTGTGAAGGACAAAATCTCTTCGGAACTTAAATGTGATTTAAAAAAAAATACTTGATGAAATTGAATATTGCCCTGGAAAAATGTTTAAAAAAATTGAAGACATGTTAAAAAACTAGAGATGAGTGTTAAGATACATAACGAAAACTTAAAAAAAAAGCACAAATCATATAGAAAAATTGATTAACTTGATGACAACCACAAAACCATGAAAGAATTGAATCATAACTCAAAATTCTTAAGAAAGAATTTCATTTAGAAAAATTATGGAAAAAAAATCCTGAAATTGAGGACAAGCATTTAAAAATGTATGAAAAAACCTGAAAAGAATTCAAACTTCCTAAGAAAGTTGATCCTGGATGAAACAAAATGAACGAAATAAACATGATTTTAGAAAAGTCTTTAATGAAATTGAATATGTCTATTGAGAAATCTTGAAACTGAAGACTTTGTCGAGAAACCTAGCAATCATAAAAGAAATTAATAAAAACCTTTGAAAAAATACAAATCATTTGGAAAATTTGATTAAATTGAATACAAAAATTAAAAAATGTATGAGAAAATTGAAAATAACTCATAAGTGTTAAGATAGTTTATGTTGGACAAAAAAAATCCCCTGTGAAATAAATTTGATTTTTAGAAAGATCTTAATAAAAATAAATGTTTGCATGGAAAATGTTTGAGGAAAGCGAAGACATTCGCAAACCTTAGCAATGAATTATAAGAAAAGTAAAGAAAATTTGATGAACAAATGTACATTAGGTGGAAAAAATGGATTAGATTGAGGACAAATACCAGAAAATGCATAAAAAATAAAATTAATTAAAAATACATAAAAATCTTCAAAGTGAAGACTTTGTCAAAAAATGTAGAGATGACTAATTAGACAATTAATGAAAAATTTTGAAGGAACACAAATTATGTGGGAAAAAATGGATAAATTGAGGTCAAATACTGAAAAATATATAAAAACATGAAAAGAATTCAAACTTCTTAAGAAAGTTTACAGTGGACAAGGAAATAACCTGCTAGAATATGAATGAGATATTTAGAAAATTCTCTAGTATAATTGAATATTTGCATGAAAAATCATAAAGTTGAAGACTTTGTCTAAAATCCTATCGATGAATAATAATAAAATTATGAACATTTTTTGAAAAAATACAAATTATATAGAAAACAATGGATAAATTGAGGACAAAGACTAAAATATATATAAGAAAAATTGAAAAATAATTCAAAGTTCTTAATAGAGTTTAATTCGCGCAAGGGAACAACCTTGTAGAAAAATCAGCGTGATTTTCAGGAAAATCTCACATGAAATTGACTTTTTGCTTGAAAACTGAAGAAATTGAAGACATTATTAGAAAAACTAGAGATCAATATTAAGATAGTTTTAATTTTATAAAAATATACAAATTATATGAAAAAATAGATTAACTGAGGAAAACTACAGAAACATGAAAAATATGAATCTTAATTCGAAATGCTTAAGAATATTGAAGTTGGACAAGGACAAAATCTCTTATGATATTGATTGTGATTTTTAAAACAATCACTAATAATATTGAATATTGTCATGAAAAATTTTTGATGACATTGAAGACTTTGTTGAAAAACTTATCAAGGAATAATAAAAAAAAATTAATTAATTTTTATTTAGAAATACAAATCATCTGGAAAAAAATTGATAAAATGAGGGCAAATACCAAAAAACATATGAAGACTCTGAAAATAATTCAAAATGATTAAGAAAGTTGACGTTGCACAAGGAAAAAACCTGCTAGGAAATAAATGTGATGTTCAGAAAAATCTCTAATAAAATGGAATATTTGCTAAAAAAGAATTGACAAAACCAAAGACGTTGTTAAAAAACTAGAGGTGAGTAGTAAGATAGGTAGAATTTGATAAAAACGTACAAATTATATGGAGAAAATTGATTAATTTGCTGAAAACTACACAAACAATAAAAAAATGAATGTTAATTCAGAATACTTAAAGAGTTTAAGTTGGAGAAGGACAAAATGTCTTATGATACTGATGGAGATTTTATTTAAAATTTTTTAATAAAATTGAATATTTGCATAGAAAAATCTTGAAAGTAAAGACATTGTGGAAAAAACAGCAACAGATAATGAGAAAATTTCATGAAAATATTTTGGACAAATACAAATTGTATGGGAAAATTTCATAAATGGTGAGTAGTAAGATAGGAAAAATTTGATAAAAACATACAAATTATATGGAGAAAATTGATTAAGATGATGACAACTACAAAAACATTAAAAATTTTTTTTGCATTAGGAGTCATAGGCAATTATGAGCATTAGATATCAATGCAAGTGCCAGAAAGTTAATTATTATTTCTGATTTATAGCATATCTTTATGATCATTTTCATCTTGAGAATAATTAAACTGTATCATTTTATTTGAAATTTTCATGCCTTAAAGTTTGAAATGTATAGTTTTAAATCATTGCTAACTTTAAAATTACAGAACAGATATCTAAATTCAAAAACTTTCAACATTATTCATATTAAAAGGTGTTAAATTAAGTCATCAGATAAAGAAGTTGATTTGTACAGATTCTTAACAACATTCTTAGTGACTTTAATCATTTTATTATTCTATAAGACTTGGAATAATACTTTAGTAATCTGTGTGGTATTTGTATAAAAACTAACAGGAACCACTGATTGGGTAGACAAAGACAGCTTCTTATTTTTCACAAACACCTTTTTGTGGTCTAAAGTCACCAATATTCATAGATGTTTCTGTTTTAGGTGTGATATACTGTATATTCTCCTTCATCACAGCAAGAATGTATGTACTTGGTTCACTCATAATGTTCCTTTTAATGTATCAAACCGTTTTTCTGTGTACTTTCTGGAATGTCCAAGTGCATAAGTCAGAGGTACATTTGCAAAACATTTATGCTGTGTCTTTGGATGAATCACCAGGACCCCCAAGTAAATATCAATATTTTGAGTTAGGCAAGTTACATTCGTAGTGTCTCGGCTGATCCAATGTTGCAGTGTCTCAACAAGAATGCAGGCTTCTATCAGTGGTTAAGTAGTAACTTTATTGTATAGTAGTTTCAAAATAATGCAAGCTATGCATTATATTTAAAGACTGAAGACTTAAAAAGTAGTAAAGTGAAGATTGTGTACTTTTTATTATATTTTACTTGAAACAATTTTAGTTATTGTTTAGAAGAATTTTTTTTTGTTTTTATGCAGTCTCTTCCCCTTCTCTTTTCTACTTTTCTACCAGTTCTGTCTTTTCTCTTTCACCTAGAATTTACTACATTGCTTAGCAGTTCACCAGTATTCTTGCCAACAACTGTTAGCTTGTTTATAATTTAAAGTGATCTGTTGTAATCCAGATACTGATGCATAGCTTTTAATTTACTCATGTTCCATAGCATGAAAACCTGAAAAAAAAAATCATCAGGAGTCTATTCTGTCACCTAATCCACAGCAATCTATTGCTGACAGGGCTTTTGAGATGGTTTATTGATGAAGATGGTTGCATGCCAAGCCAGAATCCTAAGTTTAATGCTTGAAACACACATAGTAGGAGAGAATGGAATCGTTCTCTAACATTCAAACCTACATGTCATGTCAGTAGCACATGTATCCATAAAGAAATACTGTTACTTTTTAAAAATGTTTATATATAATCATTTTATATGCATGACTGTCTTGCCTTCATGTTTATCTTGATTACTTTTTTAAATAAGGAATTAAGGGGTCACTAGTAGCAAATATACTAAAATTTGAACTATACAGACAAGATTAGCATGACCCCTGCATGAGAATCACATACAAATTAATAAAGCAGTACTTATCTTTTAAAAGTAAAAAGAGTTGATAGCTTCATTTTTTCCCAGTTTTGAGAAACTACCTTTTTATGATGTAGCACTTGATCATTTTACTGAAATTTCTACTGTGCTTATTTAGAAAAATATAAAGGTCAAAATCCATTGTTTGAAATAATAAATCTGGCATTATAATTTTCTGTAAGAGTTTATTGACTTTTTATTAATGAGAAATATGTTGCAGGTAACACTCCTCTTCCAAATCTATTTGGTGACCCAAACTTATCACAACCTATAATGCCAATTCCGCAGAATGTGGCTGACATTTTATTTCTAAGAACCACTTATGTTAAGAAAGTTATTGAAGACTGCAGTAACTCAGAGGAAACAGTCAAATTACTTCGCTTCTGCTGCTGGGAGAATCCCAAGTTTTCATGTTCTGTTCTGTTCTCAGTGAACTGCTATGGCAGGTAAAACAAAATAAATATATCTAATTTTATTCCTAGTCCTTTAAAGGACAATTTAACTATGTCTTCAATATTTTTTAGGTTGTATATTCATATGCATATAAACTTCAACCATATTTGGATCTCCTTTTGCAAGTTATTCTTCTTGAGGACTTCTGGCAAGCTCACAGGTATATATATATATATATATATATATATATATATATATATATATATATTAGCATATATAAGTATATGCTACAGGTATATATATAATATATTAGCATATATTAATTATTATTAAGCTAATAGCATAATTAATTCCGCAACTTCTAAAACACTTGAGTAAGTGTACTTTTGCTTTTTTGCTATTCTGTTGAATAGTTTATTAAGCTTAATGTTGTTAAACTTCAGTTAAGAAAAATGCTTATTACAATCTTGAATGTAGATTAGAAATGTTATATTTCATAAATTAATATTTTCAAATTGTCATGCAATTTGAAAATTTATCTTAAATTTTAGTATAAATATCAACTAATTAATATTTTTAGCAGATTATCAGATGTTAATTTTAAAAATTCTGGTTCAACAGATCAGCTAATATTATAAAAATTTCATGAACCAAAAAAATTAATGTGAAAAAAAAGTTGTAAATCTGTTTTAGTAATTTTCTATATTTTCTAGTTGTTTGTTTGGGGTGGTATCGTTTCTATTAATTTCCCTTGATGGAATCTAATGTTTACTAATTTATATTTTGGAATTCCAAAATATATTATTTATATGTCACTTTGGATGTTTGTTCTTAATTAGTCACTTCCTTTCTTTATTGCTTTACTCAAAGAAATGCTAATAATAGTGGTATAATTATTCTAAACAAAATTAAATGGTAATATGTAATAAACACAAATAAATATTGAAACAATAAAAGTTTATGTAGAAACTCAGTGAACACTATTCTGCAGTTATTTATAAAACATTTTCTTTGTCCAAGCACTATCCTAGACAGTGGAGAACAAGTTAAAGTTTTTATTGATCTAGTTGCTCATAAAAACACTTAGCAGTAATTATGATAGAACAAAATACACACTGAGGTCTCATACCTTATTTTTGTCAGAATAACTAAACTATCAAAACTAAAATTTCTGTGTCAAATACAAAACAATTTGCTTGTGAGTTCAAATGTAATAATTTACTGAGTGAAATACATGGCATAAAGGAAAACTTTTTTTTATATACTTTCAGTATTATATAATATTTCTTCTCAGTAGTTTAAATTGATAATCTACTGAGAAGAAAAACAAATAGTGAATATAAAATTTTAATTTAGCAATTCAAATATTATTGCCAGTGAGAAAATATTATACACTTTACATATCTAGTACTAAATATTTAAATTATTACATGTGTCTGTTTCTGTTGTCTACGTGCACATATATCACGATGGAAGTCAATTCTCTTTTTCCATTAAGTATTGTTGACTTAACTCAGGTAATCATGCTTTATGGCAAGCACATTACTCACTGATCCATTTCAACAGCCCTAAAGTTAACTTTAACAACCAAATATTTTCATTCATTGGTTCTCCTAAAATTCACTTCTTCACCTTCTTAAATGCAATGTTTTGTTCTTGTTGCTTGTTTTCTTATTTAGATTCATTTAATTTTATTTTATATATGTTATGAGTGTTTTCCCTAAATTTATGTCTATAATACCCACATGCAAAATACACACACAAGTTAGAAGAGAGAATTCAGTCCCCTCAAACTGGAGTTACAAATGGCCACCATGCTGGTACTCTAAACTTCTGAGTCATCTCAGATTTCTCTGCTGAAATAGAAATCATTTAAAATAAAGTAACAGGACTTAGCAGTATTGAAGAAAAGAGACATGTTTACCTTGTATAATAGTGTAATGTCATCCTCCATAACTCTATTTTAATGATTCACTTAAATGCATTTTAACTTTACATTAAAGCTTACATTAATAATTTGGAAGAGAGCAAAACCTTAACAGAGGTTGAGACTAGAATGCTAGACATTTAAAGTATTGGCTTCAGCCAGATATGATAGGGCATTTGGGAAACAGGAGCAAGTAACTCTCTTTGAGTTCAAGGATTGTCTGGTCTGATACTAACATTAAAAAGGAGTTAGAAAAAATATGTTTCTTCTAGATGTTATAGTTTTCTTTTGCTTTGGCATCTTTTCAGAATTCATAATGCACTCAAAGGAATTGCAAATGATCGAGATGGACTGTTTGATACAATCCAACACTCTAAAAACAATAATCAAAAAAGAGCCTATCAGTGTATAAAATCGATGGTAACTCTCTTTAACAATTATCCTGTTGCCTACCAGATCTTACAGCTAGGAGTTCTTTTTTACAGTTGTATGAAATTCTGACTTAAAATTTTCAAAGAAAACACAATTTTTTGAGTTACCATTTTAGGTTAAAACATTAACGTTTAATTAAACTATTTCTAGACATATGTAGTTTTGCTTTCTGTTGAAGGGTAATGGAGACCTTAAAAAAACAAAACAAAAAAAAAACAAACAAACTGGACTTGGGCTGTTGAATGGCTTGGAGATGAACTGGAAAGAAAACCATATTCTGGCAATCCTCATTACACTTACAGTAACTGGTCTCCTCCAGTACAAAACAATGAAACAGCAAGTGATTATTTTTTAGAGAGATATCATAGTGCAAGAATGACAGTTGCAAAAGCTTGTGACCTATGTCCAGAAGAGGTAAAAAATAAAAGCCATTAATGAAACAAAAGTAACTTATTATATACGTCAATACCCATGTATTTAAGATTGTATAAATATTAGATTATGCTTCTATCTGTTTTGAATTAATGGGATATGTACCTAACATTTAACCAGTTATAGTGGCACATGCAATTTTTTTATTTTATTGATTATTTCATTTATTTACACTCCAGATGTTATCCTGCTTCCCACTTAAACCCCCTATTTCCTCCCCTTGCTCCCCCTGCTCCTATGAGGGTTATCACACACCCACACCCTTCCACCTCAGCTCCTTAGCATTTCTCTACACTGAGTCATCTTAATCCCAGCCTTTGGGAGATCTTTTGCCTTGTCTCAGTAGCAATTTATAAGCCTCTAGAGCTACATAGCAAGACCTATCTCAAAAAAACATAACCTACAATTTATTATTATACAATGTGAAATTGTTTCACACAGTCTCTGTAAGGACTGAATTGTGTATTTTACTTGAAAGTGTTTAAGTAAGTACAAATGTATTGAAGAGGCCAGCTTTGTGCATTAATTTGTTGCTTAAAACATTAGATGAGGGAGATTAAATTTTATTTTTTAAATTTATTTTAATTAAGTTATTTTTGTTGTTTTTTGATTTTGAGAAAATTTTGATTGGTTAGTTGATTTGTTTTGTAAGGGATGAGAGAAACAGAGTTTTATGTGACCCAGGATAGCCTCAAGCTTGCTATATATTTGAGGATGACATTGAACTCATAATTCTGATGCTTCACCCTCCCCATTGTTGAAATTATAGGTGTTGAAACTACACCTACTCTCTTAATTTGTTCTAAATTGGGACCCTGATGTCAAAGATGCACCAGATGAGCATGATTCACCTGCACCACAAGATAGAACACCACAAGATAAAACATTTTATCTTTATTTGCACAGAACACAGTGATAACAGGTAGTTTTCTTCTTATTACTAGTTCACTTCTTATACTTTCTTTCATTTTATAATTACGTATGATGTATGCCTTCAGCTTTGCCCAGATAGCAAAAATGAACATTTGACTGGAATCATCATTTATCAATTACCTACCCCAGGAGCCTTGTGCTACTACTACCCTAATTAAGATGTATGAAAAATGTAAATTCTGTGACATCTGTCACCAGCATAATGTTAATAACAGCAGAACAGAACTGGTTTTGTTACTCACTCTAAATTCAGAGGAAAATGTTTAGTAATTTGGGGACTGACAATATGACCTACTCCATTGGTAAAGGTACTTACTTTGCAAAGTCTACTTTGATTTCTGGAACTTCTGTAAAGATGTAAGAATAGAACAAATCAAAAGCATTTTTGTCCTTTCCCACATTTATACCTACACACTTGATTATATATGTGGTAATTTAAAGTTAGGCCCCTAAAACACATATAAAAATATCTGGTACAGTAGCTTGCCTATTGGATTCCAGCTCTAGGATGATAAGAGACAAAAGGGTTTTGCTGACTGGCTGGTATAGCCAAATGAGTACGTTTTAGTTTGCAATCCTGTTGGTTTTTTTTTTGTTTGTTTGTTTGTTTTGTTTTTAAATAAAAGTTAGAGTTGGTAATAGGATTTAACAAGTAAAGATGATATATATATATATATATAATATATATATATATATATCTGTTGCCCTAAGTTTGATCCCTGAAAATCACATACACAAAGGTAAAGAGAAAACTTCACAGAGTTGATCTACGTACATTGACTGGTGTCTACACTCATGATGTGTGTATCACAATAATAATAAATTTTATTTTTTATTCCTTATATATGTACATGCATAAGAATATATGTGTAAGTCAGAGGGCATTTTACTGGATTAAGTTTTGTCTTTCTACCTTGTAAGTTCCAGAGATCAAACTCAGGAATTCAAGGTTGGTGGGCTGTAGAAAACTGTCTAGCCCAATAAGTTTTCTGTTGTTTGAGAATTTTAACCATGTATAAAATGAGTTTTGGCCAAATATCCCTCCAATTCTCTTCCCATTTTTCCCAGATCTCACTCACCATATTCCACTCCCTGTTTATGTACTCTTGGGTATTTTGTAATTTGGTTGGTTTCACTCTGATGCTTTTTTTTTAGCCTGGAATTTGCCTCAAATTCATAGATTCTTCCTGACTCTGCAACCTGAGTGCTGGAATTGATAGTGTGCATCACCACACTAGGTGATACATTCCTTTTGATAGACCACTTATTGCACAGGTTTAGGACCATACATTGGAACATGAGTATCCCACCAGAATCTATATCCCTAAAGAAAACAACTCTCCCAACTCCAGCAGCCATTAGTTACATGTAATTCTTCAGTTAAGGATGACCATTCATGAGCCCACCCCAGATTTATGGTATGATTTTGTCTGGCTCAATATTGTACAAGAAGTCACGGCTGCAGTGAGTTCTTATAAACAATTGTACTGTTATGTAGGAAAATACTTTCACAGAGGTTGCCTACTACCTCTGAGACTTAACAGTTTTCTTACCCCCTCTTACCTGCTTATTGTTCTTTGGAAACTTTGTGGAAAGAGATGTTACAAATGTCTTGAATATAGCTGACCATTTTACAGCTTTTTATTCTCTACATTTTGACCACTTCTGAGTCACAATTTGCTAATGAAAAGGAAAAGGAAAAGGAAACAGAAAGAAACAGCAAGGCAAGGCAAAAAGAAGGAAAGGAAAAAAAAGAGGGAGCAGAAAGAACATCTCTGGTGAACTTTGAGAGCTCTACTACTAGTAGGTCCTTTGGGACCGATAATCAACCACAAGTTCTTGGTCCAGTTAGAAGTACCAGGAGTTAGACCTTCTTTTAAATTGGAACTTAAATCGAATCAGAAAATGGTTGGGTAATTCTATAATGTGTTACAACTGTTGTACAGTGGGCAATAGCTTAAAGTGTCTAAGGGAGGCGTATTCTGACATATTGTAATTTCATCTAAACTCTTTATATATGTATATGCATTTCATGAAGCAGGTGCAATAGATTTTCATATGACCTTTTCAGTGTAATGTTTTTAAACTCTTTCTGCTGCCTTTCATCTGTTACCCTAGAGATATTCCATATCAGTCTTTGGCCTGCACACATGTTTGTACATGAGCACATACAAAATATAGGGGGGCAGAAAATGCTTTTGATACTTTACTTAGGAGGAAAAAATGGCAAGGAATGCTGAGAATGATGAAAAGATGATTATAACATTAAGTTAGGAGTGTTACATTATTCAGTTCAGTTGTTCTTAAGTTTAGTATGAATAATAATAGTTTGAAAGAGCTTGGTTGGACTACCAAATCACACAGAAAGATTCCCAGTCCTGTTAGAATGTTCAAAATCTTAAAGATTTGCTGTTGTGGCTCTATTAATTATGATGCACAACTGTGTTCCCCACATTTCAGCCACACAGCTATGAGAACATTGTAGTTGAAACCAATGGTTTCACTTATTACCAAAATTCTATTTGACAAAAAGGCATTTCTAACAAGTCTGCAAGTGATACCACTGTAGCTCTGGAAACTATACATTTTTCCTGGTCCTGGCTCTGAAATGTCACAACTATTATCAGAGTTAGAGATAAAATATTTTTACATGCTTTGCCTATTCTTTCTCTCCATAAACATAGACCAAAGATAATTTGATCAAAGGTTTTTATGTACTTATTTTCTCAGATGGTACTGGCTTTACTTTAACATAGAAATCAGTTTGTAGGTTTTTTGTTTAGCAGCTACATGAAAAAACATTTAAAGAAATACCAAGTTTTAAAACGTTTTTTAATCTTTATAAAACATGAACTTTAAATTTTAATTGTAATTTTTGAAAAATTTAACCTGGAAATTTCTTCTACGCTCCTAAAAGTATGACTCTGAACAGCGTATTCAGGTCCAACAGCTCATCACTTCAACAACCCTCATAAAATGATGAACCACAAGAAACTCATGAAAGCAGTGAAGAAATATCTTCATCTCTAATAAAAGATCAGTGAATACAAATAATTATCTGGTGTGCTATATTCACATATTCCAGCCTTATATTAAAACCTTTTTCTGTACTTGGTTAGTATTTAAAACTATAAATATTCCAAACAAACATGAGTGAAAGTATATGCTGTGTAGTTTACTGTGGTTATATATATGACCTGCAGTGAAATATGTATAGTGTTTAATTCTTAATGCCTAATACTAGTCAAATCAAAAATATATGTACAATATGTTGTTTGACTATTAATTCTCATTCTCAAGAGAGTGACAACAAATACACATTTTTCCATACCAGAGTGTATAGAAGTATAATAGAAGATAGACAGACAGATGAATAGATTTTGGTAGAATTTATTAGGTTAAGCTTTGAAAACTTTTCCCTGCAGTATTGTGGATTAAATAGATATCAGAATCCATAGCATTTTGAAGTGTCATTTTCCCATATATCTGGCTTATTTTCTAGTAATTTTCAATATTAATTGGCAGCAACACTTCCCGTTTTTCTTTGTCCATTCTCCAAAACTTTTATTGTTAGATAAGAGGCTTAGTTAAGATAGTAACCATTTAATGAAAATAATTCTAAGAATATGTTGAAACATTTCAGACTTAAAATTCTCAAACATTCTAAAATTAATAGTATTTTTATGGAGTAATTGTTATATGTGTCATATTTTGGACTCTCTCTTAAAATACAAGTATTCTCAATATTCAACAAAAAAGCAAGTATTCTTACAAACAATACAACCTGAATAAATATATTTCTGATTGTGTTAGAAAAATTATTTTGCTGGGTTCATAAATATAATTTAAGAAAAGTTACACTCTTGTTTCATTTTTATTGTAAACTACACTTTTTTTTTTTACAGACTACACATTTTGTCTATGCATAGCATACTTTGGTATGACACTGAATTCACATCATTTCAGATACGTTTAGCTTCTGTAAATAAAAAACTTTTCCTCCTAAAAAAAGATATCTATCAGTACTATTTCAGTTTCTTTATGTTATCAGCATACTTTTGTATAATTAATTCTTATTATTAGTAATGGTTCTATTGTTTAAAAAGTGGGCTTTGCATACTCAATAAATACTGTTTCAATGGATTCTTAGAAATCTAAGAGAACCATGAGAAATAAATTAGTTAATAAGTACTTTACACAAATACTAATTTCACCTTTCACAGTGATGCTTTAAATGCTCATAATCTTTAAGGCTGACCCTGAACCTGTAACATGATAAGCACATTTAATATATTTCTTGGCCCATTGTTAAACAGAATGAGCTATAAAGTCTTTTTCTTAGTCGAAAACATGCAAATTATTGTCAAGATTTCTAAGAATATATTGAAACAGTATTTATTGAGTATGCAAAGCCCAACTTCTTCACACTTATAAGAGCATATTAATGTTGTTGCTGTTTGATCAGTATTTTCATTACATTAACCCCTATGTTCATGGTCATAGGCAATTTTTCTGCTGTGTTCTGTAATACAAATGATTCTTGATATTGTATTCCATGAAGTACAAAAAGAAATATACCAAAAGTCAACATTCTGTATTATAGTTTTATCATGGGATACCCACTTTCTTGTACAAATGCCTCTTCCAGTCAATTTCTGTTCCTGTAATTAATGTCAGGTTTTTCTAATTTAGTTTATGTAGAGATTTCTATAGCATACTTCCATGTCTTCTCTGTTGTTTAATAATAGAATTTTCTAAGGTCTACATAAGCAGGTCATTAATTATTAAACCATGAACTGAGAGATAGCACCATTAATATATAAGATATATGACTTTGATTTATAGTCTATTTATTGCTTAATCACTCTTTCAACCAGTCACTAGGCTACATCTATATAGTATTCTGTTTAACTTCTTTGAAGTTGTCATTTTTTAGTATTGGCAATACTTTGTTTTGCAAGGGAAAAGTTACGGGTAAAAAGTTCAGTATTTTATGACACTATTCCTGAGAAATTGAGAATAAACATGTGCTTATTATAAATAAGAACCTACAGAACACAGAAGAATATCACCAAAGTCTATATTGAATAGAGACAGTATTTGTAAACTATATTTTAAATAAATGTTAGCTTGTAAGAAAAGAAATGACTTGAAGACACTAAATCCTACCTCATGAGAAACCTAGAGCACACTCCACAGCCTGTAGGCAGTTCAAGAGATTGGAGAGTATCCTTTCTAGGTTAGTTTATTCAAGGGTGTCTCAGTAGGTTTCTTACCCCCTTATATATGCCTGAAGAGGCTAGGATATAGTGAATCTAGTCAGTTTCATGAATTTCCTGATACTATATTGAGTCATTTAATTACTGAGCCTAGGGAACTTCCTATAAAGTGGAGTGTTTATTTTCCTCTCTTAGAATATCCTATTTTTCTATTTCATTGTAAACATCCTGTCTTAAAATATCCATTTTTAAGGAGACCCTCTTGGAACATTGTTAATACATCTGGGTGTGGGCATCACTGCCCCTTTGTGGGGCCCAGAGGATGGTGAGGGAGGCTTACATACCACTCTAATCGTATGAGTGCCTACTATGTGACACAAAATAGAGGATCCTGACAAACTAGTGGAACCTCATAATGGACCTGTAATAGGGCAGTGGCTGCTCCCCTATTGTCATGGAAGTCCCTTCAGGTGTTGGAACCTCACACCTCCCCATAGAGCCACACTGGTATGGTTGGCTGCTCCAGTATTTCTGTTGATTCCTTATTGGTTTAAAGGCTATATAAAGATGCTTGCTGCTGTGCAGTACAGTATATCTGCACCTTGATGTTGGTCTCCAGAGTCTGTTTCCCAAGATTGTGACTCTACCTCTCTCACCCTGTCCTAGAACTCAGTTCCCACAATCTCAGTACACTCCATACAAGAACTCACCTATCACACACATACCAGAGTTTGACCCTCCAATTAGACAGAAGAACAATAGAAACAGCTTGGAAAGTTCTGGTGATTGCCCTATACCAGCACTTTCAGCATTTGTTGAACAGCCAGAAAAAAAAGCACAAGATCTTCTAAACTTTTCAGTAAAGCATGTAATAATCCTAGACCTTCCTTAAGCATTTGGACATTATCTTAGTCACTCTTCCATTGCTGCTAAGAAACATCATAACAAGACAATTCTTAGAATTCAATGATTTGGGTGTTTTCTAAGTACTATCTTCAGCATGGAGAGCGGATCCTGAGAAAGAGTTGTTTGGAAGCAGCAGAAGAAACTGCTTAAAGTCTGTAATGGGTGCCAGCTGACAGCTGTCTTGGGACTGCTCATCTAGATAGCTCAGCTCTTGGAAAAAAAAAAGCCCACTCTTATTTGTATATTTACTCAGTCAAATGCCATTTCCTTTTTATTGTCTTACAAGTCAATTACAGCCCCTTGATTTTTAGAAAAAGACAGCAAGTACATTTTCTTAACATAACAAATGAATTCAGAGATCTGTCTGCCTTTGTAAAGCAAAAAATGACAAACCTGAGATCAACATTCCCCCCCACACCGTGACTTAAATTTTCTCTGTTCCAGGCTGACCTTAAACTCAGAAATTGGCCTGCCTTTGTATCTTTTCAATAAGCATGCTCATTAGCTCACTGCCTTTATTCTTTTGGGTCTGTAAAGCCCCTCATACAATTCATATTGCGTCCTTATATATTCCATACTTGAGAAATTAAACATTCTTGATTCAAAGTTTTCACAGTTCTTCCCCACTAGTGCTGTCTTGAAGGTCACATTATTCACTATCTTTCTGAAAAACACCAGACATGCCCTTGCTTCCTGGACTCATGGAGTCATTAACCCTGATAGGGAGAACAATTTCTGATAGTTTTGGCAGGGAGAAATTTCCTGAAGGAGGGACATTAAGTTATGTACATCATTATACAAACAGCCTGACATCCACAGCAATCATTAGCACTTGTGGAGAGCCACATCATGCTGTCTCTGCTTCAAGGGCTTGGAAACTTACAATATCCCTTCCATGGCCAAGCAAGACTCAGTAGGGGGGTTGGGTTTTTTTTCTTTGTTTCTTTGTTTGTTTGTTTTTAAAGAAAATTTTTGAGAATTAATTCTCTGGATCATTGTTGCCTTGACCTTTGGAGGGCACTCAAGGATCCTGGAAGGTTGTGAACTCACCAGTATCCCAGCTGCTTCACACACCTGCTTCAGGATTAAGTTTTCCTAAAAATTTACCTAGGGGAGGACATAAAGGAACAAGACTACAGGATTTCAGAAACCAACAATTTTTTTCCACTTTTGCTTTTGGTCCAAGGCTAACCCTTTATACCCAGTCCTTTGGCTGGCTGATGAGGGGGTTCAAGTAAACTGGACTGTTCCAATCTGCCCTGTCCCCCAACCTCCCACAGAGCTTGGAGCTCTTTGGACAAACTGGAGATAACATGGTTCTGTATGTTGCTGTCTCCTCTCGAAGGAGCCATTTCTGTGTTTCTGGTGCCAAATTTGGTAGGAAGAAGACCTGGGTCATCCGTAGAACATTATGGCAACTAAGGTTGTACCTTGCAGCAGCCATGCCTTAAGTGGACAACATGGATCACTTTGCCTTTCTGTTCCCAGGCTCTGTTTCTCCTCATCTAACCAAAATAATAACAAAAACATCCCCAACTCTCTAAGGTTTTCTCTGAAATTATTTGCTCTCTTTTCAAACAGGCTGTTTCTCCATGCCCCACACCCCAACTTCATTGGAACTTCTAGAAATATCAGGATTGTCAGTAGACAAGCTCAGGACCCTATAGCTGGTAGTCCAGTACAGATGATCAAACTGAGGTTGAAGTAAATTAAGGTCAAATTCAATTTGGGTCCCCAACTGCTATAGGGGAAGGCACAGAATACACCCTAAGAGAAGTGGACACCTACAAGAAAAGGAAGCTTGTGTTTTGCCAAAGCTCTAAATCCTAAAACAGACCAGAGTGTTCAAGGCTTTAGGAGTAAAGGGACATTAAGTTATGTACATCATTATACAAACAGCCTGACATCCA
>JADRCG010007772.1:36726-69818 GCA_019844195.1 Rhabdomys dilectus
GAAACTTACAATATCCCTTCCATGGCCAAGCAAGACTCAGTAGGGGGAATTTTGGGTTTAGGTCCCCTCTTGTTGGGCCTATAAAGCTCAGGTCTCCTTTCCTTCTAGCTGTAAGGCTGTGATAAACCTCCAATCTAGAAAGTTCTTGGTACTGAAGAATGAAAAATTATAAAGACCATTTTACGAAATATATATAGGCTTTTTCTTTACCCTATACCTGAGCTTAAGAATGCAGGTTCCAGAAGGTGGAACTGAATGTAAGACTTCAGGCCCTCAAGCCTCAGGGAAAAGAACCCACCTGTGGGTGGAGAAGGCCCAAACCAGGATGACACATTCCTGACCACAAAGACAGATCCAAGTCATCTGGGTGGTTCCAAGAACTAACTAACTTTCCACTGTTCTTGGTTACCCCTCCCCCCTTGAGGTCTTTCAAGTGTTACAGCCTGCTGATGTTCAAAATTTGTAAAGCAACCAATCATGTGTAACCGCGTGAAAATTCCTCGCTTTCTCCCACCTCATGCTATAAAAAGCATCACAGCTTGCTGGTCCTTTGTCAAAATTCTGTTCCTGCATGGACAAGCAGTTTTGACCTTGGCTAGCCATCTCTCCCCAATAAACCTCTGCTGATTGCATTCAGGTATGGTGTCTTGCAATTTTTGGTTGGCCATGATTTCTCAAGACTTGAGCAATGCTCTCCTGAGTTTGGTGGTCTTCAATACATCCCTTGCAGATCTAGCATTTGATGATAGATTCAGCTGAAGACCCACACACCCACTGTAAGCTCCATCTTACTCAGAGGCAGCCACATCCCATAATACTCCTGATTTGTTCCCTGGCCAGTGCTGAACCCAGTGCTCAGACTCCAACCAGAGTCTCTGCAGACATATTTAAAAGTTTTAATGTTCATTATCTTGGTGGGGAGCATGGTAGCAGACATGTTACCAAGGAAGTAGATGAGAGCCGCTAGCTAAACCTGATCTGTAGGCCAAGAGACAGATACTAGCCCTAACTTCGGCTTTTAAAACCTTGAAACTCAGGGAGAAGCAGTGTGGCTGAGGGCCAGGATGGCAGCACCATCTTGTGTCTGGGGCCAGTTAGGAGGATGGTGAGGGGGACCTGGGGGCTCAGGGGACTAAGAAACGGCCTGGAGTCTAAGGAGCTGGAGCCTGAGAACCCAACCAAAAGAGAAGCTGCCCCGGACCCACACCCCTCTGGGAGTTCCGGTTCTAGGCTGGGCTTGGGAGCCCCCAGCAGTCAGGAGGAGAAGGAAGAGCTGGGACTGGTTGAGGCCGACTCCAATATTGTGATTCTTTTTATAGCATGAGGTGGGAGAAAGTGAGGTATTTTCACGCGGTTACACATGATTGGTTGCTTTACAAATTTTGAACATCAGCAGGCTGTAACACTTGAAAGACCTCAAGGGGGAGGGGTAACCAAGAACAGTGGAAAGTTAGTTAGTTCTTGGAACCACCCAGATGACTTGGATCTGTCTTTGTGGTCAGGAATGTGTCATCCTGGTTTGGGCCTTCTCCACCCACAGGTGGGTTCTTTTCCCTGAGGCTTGAGGGCCTGAAGTCTTACATTCAGACAATGAGACGTCCCTGGCCTTAAATGAGTCTCTGTTTAGAGGAAGAAAAATTAAGGTGATTTCCAAATGAACCAACAGACTGAAGGCCCCCAAATTTAAGAGACTTTTACTCAAGTCTCAGGAAGTCAAGAACACCCATAAATTCCAAGACACCTTACCTGGATGCAATCAGCAGAGGTTTATTAGGGAAGAGAGCTGGCAGCCATCGTTCAAACTGCACACTCTTGCAAGAGTACAGTTTGACAAAGCCAGTCAGTCTGAGGAGGGTTTTTAAAGGGGTAAACCACAAACCAGGGGAGTGGGAAGGGGGGTGAGGGGTTGTCAAGGATACATAAGAATAGCGAAACATTCCAGAGGAGCCCAAACCTAAATGATTTAGTCATGTGAAAAATCACTCTGCACACTCATTTTTCTCAAGAATGTAGTTTGTACCAAGTCACTGTGCCTCATCCTGTCATTAGCAACTATTTCCGGTTAAACTATTTCTCACCATCCCACCTAGATGACTTGCATTTTTTTTTTTATGGTCAGAAATGTGTCTTCCTGCTTTGGGCTTTCCCCACCCACAGGTGGGTTCTTTTCCCTGAGACTTGAGGAATGTAATCCAGCAAGTGTCCTCTGATTCAAGGATAATGCCCTCCACCCGGAATATCTCGGGGCAATGAAGGCCTGAAATCTTACATTCAGTTCCGCCTTCTTGGAACTAGTGAACCTGTATATATTTTACAATGTGGTCTTTGTAATTTTTCACTCTACAGACCAGGCATCAGCACAACTGACCAATGTTTTCTGCGTGCTTGATATGGTGCCGGAACTACCAATTACGACTACCAATTACCAATTAAAACCCCACAGTGGTTTTAATAATCGGACCTGGGGTCGAATCTACAGACACTAGGTTACAGCAACATTGTAGTATTACTGCGGAAAAAAAAAAAAAAACATGTGTATTAGGAGGAGAGAAAAAACAGGAGGGAAGAATGAAAAAGAAATTAAAATATAAAGAAAAACAGAAGATGACCTTGATGGAAAAAATATCAAAATATATACTGTGGAAGTGGGGAGAATCCCATAACTGTGAGGAGGGACCTGCTTTGGGAGTAAGGGAAAGCCCAGGGCATGGGGGCAGGGGCAACATATTCCCTCTGGGGATTCACCATGAACACATCTCAATGGTGCAAGCTGCTCCTTGTTTCCCTTCTCCCCTTCAACCCCTCTGGGCCTGCTCAAAGGTAGGTGGGCTTGGATGGTAGGAGGGCTTTTTTTTCCAGGGCTCTGAAAGGACACCAAACTGTTCAGCTTGTTTTCTTCCATGGTCTTCTCCCTGCCTTTTACTGTCCCTCCCTGCCTGTCCTACCAGGTCTCTACCTACCCTGCTAGTTTCCCTGGTGATCTATTTTGTTTCCTTTTGTTTCTTTTTCTGTTTTGAGTGTCTTTCTTTGGAAGTTTCTATAGCCAGAAGATCTTGCTCCCAACTGCTTCAGTATAAATTCTCCTTGGGGAAATGCACTACTTTGGGGAGTTTGGGGGTATTTTTATTTTTTAGGTGTTTGGTTTTGTTTTATTTTTTTTTCTTTAGTTTTCCCCCTTTTATTTGGAGGGAATGAGAGAAAGTAGGATCAGGGTGGAGGAATGTAGCTTTTTTTTTTAAACTCATTTCTAGAAGATGGAAATTTTTATTTAGAATAATGTGTCATGAATAAAGTTATTTTATGAAAAACAAACAAACAAACAAAAAAACCCAAAAAACCTTGAAACTCACACCCAGTGACATACTTCCTCCAAAAAGATTGCATCTACTCCTTTCAAACTGCTCCAGTCCCTGGTGACTAAGCATTTAAACAACTACATTTACAGGACATATTTTTGTTTAACTTTTCAGTGGTTCTCAATGGTTTTCCAATCCCCACTCATCTTCCCATTTTTCCTGTCTGTCTTCCATCTTTGCATGATACCCCTAACCCATCCACCTGTGTATGTGCAGCTGGCAAGGGGTGGGGCCTGATCATCTGCTCTTCTGTGGGCCATTCTTATTCAAACCCACAGAAAGGTTTTTGTAGACTTTTTCAGACATACAGAAGTCATATTCAGCCTTGTTCCTTTCTTTGGTATATACCATCCAAAGGATAGGAGCGAAGGGTGTGCATGAGCCCTCAGAAGTACATGCTTTCTGACTGCTAGGTTTAGTTTTAATACTTGAAGGCAGCTGTGAATATATAGACCCCATAATGACTTGTGTCTTGATGGTGAATGGGTTGTTTAGCTAATTGTTTGCAAGAGAGGTAACTTTTGGGGGATTTTCTTTTTCCTTGTATTTGGGGTCTTATTTTTATCTCTGGCTAGTCTTGAATTCACTGTGTAAAGCAGCCTTACCTCTAATTCAGAGACATTCATGTCTCTAATTAAACACAAGTAAGGGAACTATAAGTTGTGTTTTCAGCTTCCTTTCTAGATTAACCATGCTGCTCTTTTATTATACATGTAACTAGTCAAAGTCTTGTCATTAAACATATTAGCCAAGGTAGTAATAAAAGTAACAAAAATCAGTGTGACTACCTAAACCAAAAACATCCTAAAAGTCCCCAAAGCTTCAAAATCTCTAGAGGATCACAATATTCATAGACTTCAGTGATAATGATGATAGAAAATGGCTAGTTAATTTTAGGGCAAAAAAATTACATACATGAGCAGTTGATTCTTTTGGTCAAAAGCTATGCCTTTGATTCTATCAGCCTTGTAGTTTCTTGAAGCCAGACATCCAAAGAGTATTTAAGTCACACAAAAATGAAAACAAAAACAAAAACAAAAACAAAACAAAACAAAACAAAAAACCAACCAAACAACAACAACAACAAAACACTTTTAGCCAAAATGGTTGGTTGTCTTTTTCCCTGCCCAGAAATGTAAGAATGTATAGGTTTCTGGCTTTTACTTGTCATTTCTTTCTAAAAATCTATCCCTTTCCTAAAACTCATGTGTATGGGCTTGTTTGTCATTAATCAGCCTTGTATAAGCAAAATTTCTATTAGACAAGGTAGCCTCATTTCAGGAATTGCTACCATTAGAACGACCTGTGGGCAAGTCTGAGGCATTTTCATGATTGATGTGAAAGTGCCCCAACCCACTCCAAGCAATGCCATTCCTGGGTAGGTGGTCCTGATAATATAATAAATCAGACTAGTAAAAGAAAGCAGGCTAAGTTAGGCTTGGTAGTTTTTATCTTTAATTCCATAACTTGAGGTGCAGAGGCAAATAAATATCTACAAGTTCAAGGCCAGGCTGGTCTACATAGTAAGAAAATAGATACATGAGAGTATCCTTGCCGGAGCCTGGCTATCCTTTGCAGGGAATGTAAGATCTAGTATGGTAGACTGTTTATGAAACTCAAGTTAAATCTGGTGGGTTGCAGAAAATGCATGACTGGAGAGGTCAGGATACTTAGCTTGAAGAGGAATATAATCCTGATAGGTTAGTTGGATAGTGGAGACAAGATATGTTCTGGCAAGGCCTGGCTTGGCTGCTGAGGTAGCAATTCTTCATTCTGTTGGGTTGGTCATTCTAGGCACAGGACTGTCATATGAAACATTAGCTAGACCCTCAAAAAATATGGAAAATCTGAATATCAAGTAGAGTGGAGAATGCAGGTCAGGAGGAACTCATTAAGGGTTTGAGATAAGGTGGATTCTGGCAAAATCTTAAACTTTGGCTGGGGTTCAGGTTGGGTGGTCAGACTAGGTAAAGATACAGACAGTAAGATCCTATGGAAGACTCTCAGTTATCTTCTTTTAAGGTACAAGTAGACAGGCTAGGCTAAGGCACTAACTGTGGGACGTGCTCTAGATCTAGTAAATTGAAAGAAAAGGAAGGATGAGGTTGGTCAAGAGTACTGGCCTTACTTGGGTGGGCTATGGAGGAAGGTGTGGGAAGTCTGAGTAAGTATTGGAGTGGTGAGTGCAGGTCCTAGGAAAAACCTAGAGATTCATGTCTGCACAGCACTGGTAGCCATGTAAGGCCACCACGAAGGATCTCACCCAAGCCTCAGGAACTCGAGGCCACCTAATAACTCACAAGTCACCAAAGTCAATGTGATCAGCAAGAGGTATATTTTGATCATCATGCTTAGGTCAAGACCCATGACCCACACAATGGCAGTGGGGTCTGACCCCTGGGCTTTGGAGACAGAGGGAACTTAAAGACAAAAACCACAGTTCTGGGGGGAAAACTACAACCCAGGGGGCAGTGAAGAGGATTATTGGAGAGTACCTGTGGAAAGTCCCAGCCCATTATTCAGTTTGTGACAGGGTCCAAGGAACAGTCATGAGGAACATTTTGTATAGGCTATTGTCAAGAGTCTATTCGTAATCAACCATCTATCTTGTGGTCAGCCAAGTTTCTGAAACACAGAGCTCATGACCAAGCTGACCTGCACTCTCAGTTCTGCTCATCCTGTTAGGAGTTTTTGAAAAAATTTAATGCTCTTAGCCAGACTTGGCTTGGAATGCTGGCTGTGAGACCTAGTCTAGATGTGGGTATGCTGGGGCACAATGAGAAGGAAGTGATGAGAAGTACTAGCCAAACTAGATTTTAGAGAGAAGGCAGAAAGTCTTGGTCTGAGTTGGATGTTGGAGTTGGAATTCAGGAATAGTTCAATATATGGAAATGTATGAATGTAATCCACTATGTAAACAAACTAAAAAAAACCCCACATGATCATATCATTAGATACTTAGAAATCATTTGACAACATTTAACACGCCTTCATAATAAAAGTCTTTGAAAGATCAGGAATCCAAGGACCATACCTTAACATAGTAAAAGCAATATACAACACAACAGTAGCCAACATCAAACTAAATGAAGAGAAACTTGAAGCAATCCCACTAAAATCAGGAACTATACAAGACTGCCCACTCTCTCCCTACCTATTCAATATAGTACTGGAAGTCATAGACAAAGCAATCAGGCAACAAAAGTAGGTCAAATAGAAACAAATTGGAAAGGAAGAAGTCAAAATTTCACTATTTGCAGATGATATAATAGTATACTTAAGTGACCGCCAAATCTTCCACTAGAGAACTCATAAACCTGATAAATAACTTTAGCAAAGTGGCTGGATATATAATTAAGTCAAACAAATCAGTAGCCTTCCTCTACTGAAAAGATAAGCAGGCTGATAAAGAAATTATAGAAATGACACCCTTCACAATATTCACAAATAATGTAAAATACCTTGATGTGAATCTAACCAAGCAAGTAAGAGATCTGTAATGACAACTTCATGTCTCTGAATTAAAAAAATGAAGAAGATCTTAGAAGATGGCAAGATCTCCTATGCTCACGTATTGGAAGAATTAATAATAATGAACATTTCTTTAAGTATTTTTTACCCATTTGATATTTATAGTTGAGAATTCTCTGTTTACCTCACAACCATATTTTTAATAGGCTTATTTGATTTTCTGGAGGCTATCTTCATAAATTCTTTGTTAATTAGAGGAATATTAGCCCTCTATAGAATGCTGAGATGGTAAGAAGCTTTTCCAAATGTGTGGATTGATTTGTTCTATTGATAATGTCCTTAGCCTTACAGAAGTTTCTCAATTTTATGAGGTCCCATTTGTCAATTCTTAATCTCAGAGCATATGCCATTGGTGTTATGTTCAGGAAATTTCCCCTGTGCCAGTGTGTTCAAGATTCTTTCCTACTTTCTCTTGTATTAGATCTATCATAACTGATTGTATGTACAGGTCCTTGAGCCTCTTGGACTTGATGCTTGTAGAAAGATATGAGAATGGGTTAATTTGCACAGTTTTACATTCTGACCACCAGTTGAAACAGCACAATTTGTTGTAAATGCTATCTTTTCTCCCACTGGATGATTTTGAATCTTTTGTCAAAGATCAAGTTACCATAGGTGTTTGGGTTCATCTATGGGTATTCAATTCTATTCCACTGATCTTTCTGACTGTCTCTGTACCAATACCATGTTGGTTTTTTTTACTTTTACTCTATAGTATATATTGAGGTGTGGGATGGTGATTCTTCAAGAAGTCCGTTTTTTGAGTATCTATGCTGTTATTTTTGTTATTCCAGATAAATTTAAGAATTGCTCTTTTTCATCTCTGTGAAAAATTTATTTGTAATTTTGATGGGAAGTTTGTAAGAATCTTTATGTTGCTTTAGGAAACATGGCCATTTTTATTATGTTAATCCTGCCTACCCAAGAGCATGGAGATTTTTTCCATCTCCTTAGGTCTTTTAAAATTATTTCCTCAAATACTTGTCTTACACATCTTGTCTTACACATCTTTCACTTGCTTTAATATCACACCAAGATGATTCATATTATTCGTGACTATTGTAAAAGATGTCTTTTACCAAATTCCCTTCTGAGCCAGTTTATTTTTGAGTGGAGGAAAACTACTGATTAGATTGAGATAATTTTGTATCTAGCCACATTGCCATGCTGTTTATCATCAGTAGGAATTCTGTGATAAATTTTTTGGGTCACTTTTGTATACTATCATGTCATGTGAAAATAGTGATATTCTGACTTCCTCCTTTCCAATTTGTATCTCTTTGATGTCCCCTTGTTGCCTAATTTTTCTAACTAGAACTTCAAGTACTATTTTTAATAGATAGGAAGAGAGTGGGTAGCCTTGATTTGATCCTGATTTTAATATGGTTGCTTCCAGTTTCTGTCTATTTAGTTTGATGTTTCCTATTGGCTTAACATTTATGTATTTCCTATATTATATTTAGGTATGGACCTAGAATTTCTATTCTTTACATTATTTCAACATGAATGTGTGTTGTATTCTGTTAGTTGCTTTTTCAGCATCTAACCAGCAGATCATGTGTTTTCTTTTCTTAGAATTTGTTTATATTGTGGATTATGTTGATGTTTTTTTGTAAATGATTGTTTTGACATGTTCTTGGATCTGGTTTGCAAAACATTTATTGAATATTTTTGCATCAATTTTTATAAGGGATATTAGTCTGAAGTTTTCTTTTGTTGGTTGTGTGTGTGTGTGTGTGTGTGTGTGTGTGTGTGTGTGTGTGTTAGGTGTTCCTGTAACTATGGATTTATAGAATGTATTTGATACTTTTCCTTAGGTTTATATTTAATGAAATACTATAGAAGTATCAGTATTAGGTCTTTGAAGTTCTGATAGAAGTCTGTGTTAAAAGCATCTGGTGTTGAGCATTTTTGGTTGAGAGACTTTTAATACTTTTGTCTGCTTCCCTAGGAGTTACAGTTTACATGTTGTATCTGATCCACATTTAATTTTGGTACTTGGTATCTGTCTAGAAAATCATCCATTTCATCTAGGTTTTTTTCATCTATTTTGAATATAGACTTTTGTAGTAGAATCTGATATGTATACATATCATATACATGTATACACATATATTGCATATATATACATGTATACATATATATTTTATATATGTGTGTATATCTATACATATACATGATATGTATACATATATATTATATATTATTTATGTATATGAAATACCTTTATAATTTCTTCGATTTTTGCTATTATGCCTCTATTTTTATATATAATTTTGTTAATTTGGATACTATCTCTGTGTTCTCTGGTTAGTTTCACTTCAAGTTCATTCATCTTGTAGTTTTCTAGAAGAACCAGTTTTTGGTTTACTTTATTCTTTGTATAGTTCTCCTTGTTTCTCCTTGGATAACTTTATCCCTGAGTTTGATTATTCCCTACCATCTACTTTTTTGTCTTGAATGTATTAGCTTCTTTTGTTCTAAATCTTTCTTTCAGATGTGATGTTAACCTGCAATTGTATGCTCTCTCCATCTTCTTTACAGAAGCCCTCAGAGCTATGAGTTTTCATTTTACCACTGCTTTTATTGTGGCTCATATATTTGAGTATTTTCTGCCTTAATTTTCATTAAATTCTAAAGTGTCTTAATTTTTTAAATTTCTTCCTGCCACATTATCATTGAGTAGATAGTTGTTGAACTTCTATATGTATAGAAGATTCCTTATGTTTTAGTTGTTGTTGGAGATCAGCCTTTGCCCATGTTAATCTGATTGGATACATGAGATTATTTCAGTCATCTTGTATCTTATATAACCTGTTTTGTGTCTGACACACCTGGTGTCATGCAGAATGAACTCAATCAAGATCTTTTGTGCTCCTGCCTTGTTGAACTGCAGTTCTAGCCAACTGAGCTGTAGCAGACAAGCAGAAACAACACTTTCCAACAGAACAGAGAACTTGTACCTGTGCACAGTGCATGGGTCTTCAGTTTCCGCCCCCCCCCCCCACATTTTAGGATATCTTCAACGTATCTCTTCTATTCTATTGGTGAGACTTGCACTTGTCTCCTGATTTCTTTCCTAGGTTTTCTATTTCTAGGTGTGTCTCCCTTTGTGTTTTATTTGTGATGATTTTTGTTCAATTTTTTTTACCTGTTTGATTTTATTTTCATGTATTTCCTTAAGAGATTTGTTTCTTTTTTTCGGGGTTTCTACATGTTTACCTATGTTTTCATGTATTTCTTTAAGTGAGTAATTTATGTCCTTTTAAAATTACTTTTTCATATTCACTAGCTGAGATCTGTATTTTGCTTTTCAGATGTGTTAGTATATCCATGGCTTGGTATGGTGGGAGAATAGATTTCTGATGTTTTCAAGTAGCACTGGTTTCTATTGCTAACGTTCTTTCAATTTTCTCTAGCTATCTTGTTTTCTTGAGTGATAAATGTCCTTGGAGTCACTGAATGAAGCCTGTCATTCTCTTGATTCTAATAATTGCAACAAAAATCCTCATAGCACAGTTGTGTCTGTGATTTTGCGGTTCGAGGATTCTGTGATTCTGATATCTTGAATATATCAAACCTTTTGGGAGTCAAGGTGCCTCTGGGACACTGAAATGCTGGTATGAATAAGCTCCTGAAATTTTATTGTTTCAGAGTTTCTGAAAGTCAAGTTTTCACTCTGTGTTACAAAAGTGGTTGTGGAGCTAGAGCTCTGTGTCTATTCCAGGCACAGTTGCAAGCTTAAAGGAACCTCTTCCTGGGAAGGGGTTTTTGATTTCTTGGTTCTTCTGAGGGCCCAATTACACCTAGTGTTGAGAAAGATGTTGTGACCTCAACTGTAATCTTGAGTGTGTCAGAGCTCCAGTGGTGCTGGGTCTGTCCTATTTCCTGAGAGTCTAACTACTGTGTGATTCTGTGATCTTCTGATCATGGGTATGTCAGAGCATCTGAGACTCACTCAAGCTTTCTTTGGGTTTTCTAAGGGCAGGTGCAGAGCCAATGCCTCAGGTCTGCTCCAGGCATTTTGCAAACTAGAAGGAACACATATCTCTGGTTGGTCAATTGTCCCTGCATCCCTAGACTCTGGGTTCCAGTTAATCTTGGATATCAGGGCAGATGTCGTGGATTCACCTGTGATCCTGAGCATTTCAAAGCACCTGGAAGACAGACTACCTCTGGGTATTGTCATTGTTCTTAATAGATGTAGAGTATTTCATTGTATAATAAACCATATTTTTGCATCCATTCTTCTGTTGTGGGACATGAGAGGTGTTTCCAATTTCTGGCTATCACAAACAAGGCTGTTATGAATATAGTGTAATATCCCCTTGTAGGAAGGTAGAACATTCTTTGGGTATATATCCATTTGTAGTAAAGGTGAACATTCAGGTAGATCTATTTTTAATTTTTTAATAACTCCCCAGGTGGATTTCCAGAGAGTATTTACCATTTTGCAATCTCAACAGCAATGGAGGAGTGGTTTTCTCTGTACCTATCCTATGCACCATGTGCTGTCACCCGAGTTTTTTATCTTAGCCATTCTAATTTGTGTAAGGTATAATCTCAGGGTCATTTTGATATACATTTCCATGATCAATAAAACTGTGAACATTTCTTTAAGTACTTTTAAACCATTTTAAACAGAGATTTATCTGTTGTGAAGTCTCCCTTTTGTTACATACCCCATTTTTGGATTGTGTTCTTGCTTTTTTTTTTTTCCTTCTTCTTTGATTCTTTATATATTTTGAATATTAGCCCTCTATTGGATGAGTGGTTATGGAAGATTATTTTTGTCAGTCTGTACATTTTCAATTTTTCCTATTGTAAGTGTTTTTTGCCGTACAGAACCTTTACAATTTCATGAAGTCCTGTTTAAAAATTCTTGAACTTTGAGACATTGGAATTTTTTAAATTTTTTTCTTCTATTCCAATGAGTTCAAGGCTCTTTCCCATGTTCTCTTCTATTAGATTTAGTATATCTCATTTTATCTTGATATTTTTGATCTGTTGGACTTGAGCTACATGCAAAGTGACAAATATGGATCTATTTTAATTATACTACTTACAGATTGCCAGTTAAACTAGGAACATTTATTGAAGATTATTTTTTCCCACCATATTGTTTGTTTTTTTTGTCGAAGATCAAGTGTCCTTGTGTGTGTGTGTGTGTGTGCATGCTTTGTGTCTTAAATTCTATTCCATTGATCAATATGCTGGTCTCTGTAGAGATACCATGCAGGTTTTATGAGTTTTGCTCTATTTTGCAGCTTGAAATCCAGAAAGGTGATTCTAACAGCAGATATTTTGTTGTTAAGAATTATTTTCAATAATCTGCATTTTGGCCTTTCCAGATGAATTTGACACTTGTCCTTTTTATGTCTTTGAGGAATTGTGTTGTAATTTTGGTGTGGATGGTGTTGAATCTGTAGATTGCCTTTGATAGGTTGACCATTTTTTTTTTGTTGTTGTTGTTAATTTGTAAATTCTGACAATCTGTGGGCATGGTAGATCTCTCTATTCTGATATATTCTTTTTCTCTCTGGAAAGACTTTGTGTTATTGTCATACAGATTCTTCACTTATTTGGTTACAATTATTCCAGAATATTTCATATTACTTGGGGGTATTGGGAAAGCAGTTGTTTCCATAATTTCTTTCTCAGCATGTTTATCATTTGTATAAAGTAGGGCTAGTGATTTATTTGAGTTAATTTTATATCCAGTCACAATCCTGAACTTGTCTATCAGCTATAGAATTTTTGGGTAAAATTTTGGGAGTCATTTATACGTACTGTCATATTATCTGAAAATAGTATTATCTTTTCTTCTTCTTTGTCAAATTGTAACCCCTCAATCTTTTTCTCTGTCTTATTGTTCTAGCTAAAACTTGGATATCTATTGAATAGATATGGGCAGAATGCTCATTCTTCTCTTGTACTTGATTTTAGTGGGATTGATTCAAGTATCTCTCCATTTATTTAATATTTGCAGTTGCTTTGCAGTTAATTGATTTTATTAGTTTTAGGTATGGGCCTTTATTTCTTAATCCCTCTAATACATATTTACATAAAGAAGGGTTGCATTTTGTGAAACGCTTTTTCAGCATCTAAAGAGATAAAAATTTGATTGTTTTCTTTGTGTATGCTTTAATATTGGATTATGTTAATGGATATTCATGTGTTGAACCACCTTTGCATCCCTGGGATGATACCTCCTTAACTGTGATGATTAATCATTTTCATATGTTCTTGGATTTGTTCTACAAGAATTTTATTGGATATATTTGCATTAATATTCATAAGTGAAAGTGGTCTGAAGTCCCCCCCCTTTTTTTTACCCCTTTACTAAACTTTTGTACTTTATTAAAATTGTTCATAATACTCTCAAAATACCAGTTGATGTTTCCTGTGGTACTCTGGATTTTTTTCATTTGCTCCTGAAATAGAATCTTAAGAGATGTTTATGTGAGTTTCAAATCTGCAAGTATATCAAAATATCAAGAATTATTTTAGAAACTTGCTATAGTAAATTAAACTAATCTTATATATAACGTTTCTTCAGTTGTCCCTTTTTTATGGTTTTACAATATGTTTCATCTTTATATGTGCATAACTTACAGGTAGGAGAAAGGTTGTTTCAAAGTTTTTAAAGAGTTGGATAATGTCACATTCTTTCCAATGAATGATTCATCTGCCTATTGTTGATAGTTACTTTAGATTTCGTGATCCTGAATATTGGATTATGAAAGGATTTAGTAAAAAATCATGTAATAGCACATGTTTTTAAGGATGTGGTGCAAAGGTAGAATGCCTAAATTGCTAGTGGAAGTGCAGGAAGTACAATCACTTTAAATGTGATTGGGTATTTTCTTTGAAGGTCAATTGTGCTTCTTCCAAAAGATTGAGCTATACCACTGCTGTTTATATACCCTAAATATGCCCAACAAAACCACAACATCAGCTGCTTAAAAACATTCATATCATTTATATTTGTAATAGGCAGATACTGGAAACATCTTAGATAAGTCTCAAATAGAGAATGGAAAATAAAGAATTGTGGTTCATCTGCATAATGAAATCTACACATTTGGCTATTAAAAATAAAGACCTCAAGAAATGTGCAGGCAAATTCAAGGAATTAAAAATACCTTCCTCAGTGAGATAGCATAAGTCCAGAAAGATGAGAATGATAGGTACTAATGTATAAACAGATATTACAAATAATATGCAGGATAACAACCTTACAATATACAGACTTACATAAGCTAAGGTACTACTTGTCCCCAAGAGAAAGTATGGGACTTTCAATCTGAAGGGAACTAGTCATTGGAGACAGATTTGAGAAGACAACTAGGTAAGTGGGGGATGAGTGTGCATATGAGCAGAGTGGTCAGTTGAGGTAAAGGAGACTTTTGAAAGGGATGTGCATGAGAACACCAATCCTTAAAAATCTCTCTAAGATAAATGAAGATCTCATTTAGTTGAGCTTCCTTCTTGCCAGTGGGCAGCAAACCAACTTTAGAAAACTACTAAATTATGTGATTACTTCTGAATGTGACAAAATATGAAGTTTAGTTTTTGAGGTAATTGTATTATATTGACAATTCTCCCTTGTTTTTCCACCTTTCAAAATGTCCCATATGCAACTTATTTTTCCTATGCACTATCTATTCCATCTCAATTTTAGTGAATGTATTCAGGCATATACATATGTAATACTAAATATCTTTTCTTTTTAAACATTTATTTAATTTTATAGTGAGTATTTCATTTATTTAAATATAAGATATTATTTCATCTCCTCATTGCCACTCCCAGACACCTCCTATCTCATCTCTCCTTCTCCTGCTTCTATGTGGTTGTGATCCTACACACACACTCAATCCCACCTCCCCACCTATGAATTCCTCCACACTGATAAAATATGTGACATCAAATTCAACTTAACCAGCCTTCATTGGACCTTTTTCACCTATGTCCAACAAGGCTATCTTTTCTTACATATGCAGCATAAGTTGTGAGTTTCTCCCTATGTGCTTCCAGGTTGGTGGGTTAGCCCATGGGAGCTCTGGTTGGTTGGTATTGTTGCTCTCCCCATGGGGCCGCAAATCCTTTAAACTCCTTCAGTCTTCTTTCTAACTCCTTTATTGGGAAATCCTTGATCAGTTCAATGGTTAGCTGAAAGCATCTGCTTTGTGTATATCAGGTTCTGGTAGAGCCTCTTATGACACAGTTATATTAGGCCCCTATCAGCATGTATTTCCCGGCATCCACAACAGCATCTGACTTTGGTGACTGTGCATGAGATGGATACCCAGGTGGGACAGTCTCTAGATGACTCCTCCTTCAGTTTCTGTTCTGTGGGGCAGTGAGCTGTAAAAGGCAGCTGGGTACCTGGTTGATCACAGTCCTTGAACCCCAGAGACCCTAAAAAGATGCTAGGAGTTTGGCTCACTCCTGTCCCCCACATTGCACTGACTTAGCCTCAGCCCTCCACAGCCTCTCCCAGAGAAAGTTTTGTGGCCATTAGTAACAGGATATGTAGAGGGCATGACACAGGCCGCAGAGTCTCAAGACATCTCCTAATTCACGAAATAACCAAAGGCCAGAGGGCATAGCAAATTAAGCATATCTTAGAAGATCCTTCTTTTTTCAAAATGTATTTAACTTCAGGCCTATACTGAGAATACGGGGTAAAACTTCATTCATTTTCAGCCATGACAATAAACATATTAAGACCTAAACTACCACTCGTCTTTGTGGCCCACTGTGGGGAACCATGAAGAAGGACTTCAACTACCAAGCTGCCATTTAACCTCCTGCAGATAACCTCTCTATGTTCCAGCCATAGAGACCTTGCCATGAAACAGCCAAGTAAGTAACTGTAACAAAATGTCTCATTTCTGTGGGATACTGTTGGAGCATCTCCTCCTCGCCACTTCAGCTGCGGGTCTCTCCAGCCCATATGCCCCACCTCCATCTTGGTTCTTCTGTGGCCTCTCAATGGCACCCAGGAGACCCAGAGTTTGAGACCCAGTCAGTGCCCAGCCTCCTTCTCACCTGTGGATTCTCAACCAAAGAGCTTCAGCCCCCTTGATGTCTCAGACTGTTTTCTCCCCAGGCCACGAATGTAATAGAGTCCTGTGGCCTCTCACAGATCAACGTCTACCTAGTCCAACATGGAGTAAACTCAGTCAAATTACCTTATTTCTGCCATGCTGAATCATGACCTCAACCCATTGGGGTGGCAGACATGTGGAAACCACAATGCAGCCAACCAGGATCACCCCCATGCTCACACCACAGTCAAACACTTTTCCACACTTTTTCGGCATATTTTGTCTCATGATTATTTTGTTACTCCTTCTAAATATCTTGTAGAAAAATATTTAATGTCAATGAAACATTTTTACCCAGCCTTTGGTTCTTTTATTCACAGATAAAACACACACCATAGCAATAATTTAATATTACGTTTTAGCAACAATAAAGCTGAGAAGATATTTTTCTTTTATAAGAATCTACTATCCTACCATTTAACCTCTGCCTCTATTAACGCCAAATGAGCAGTCTTGATATCCATAAATTTAAGATTCTTAAGTCATGGTGTCCTCTCTTGTTCTTATTTTCCTCTCTCTACTCATTTTCTTTTCTGAATCTAAGTTCAGAAACCTAAATTTTATCTATGTCTCTTCTGCCCAGCTATTTACTATAAACAGTTTTTTTAACTAAATTAGAGAAAAAAACCAGATTGGATTTACTATCTCCCCCCCCCCTTTTTTGCAAAAAACTGTGGATATAGGGTCAAAAGACAATAAATCTCAACAAAATATATCTTGTTTACTACATATAATGATAAATGTGTGTTTGTATGTATGTATGTATGTATGTATGTATGTATGTATGTAGTAGTTGCTTGTTAATTTTTATTTTTGTTCATTTGTTGATTTTTTTGTTAGGTTTAGATTGTTTAGGATAGGTTACCACTATATATCTCTGGTTGTCCTAGGATGCTTATTTAGACAATTTTAGTTCAACAGTTATTTGTCAGTGTGATTTTAGTCTTTTATTTCTGCTTCTGCTCTCTGTGTCATATTATATAATATTTTTATTATATTGACTTTTAAAGTACCCTGAGGTTTCATGTTACATACTTTCCATTCTTTCCTTTATTCTAGGGGACAGACAAGTTTTTTTTACTGGTCAACAATTTTTAGTTGATTGTTCTGTTTCTTGTTTTATGTAATGATTTTTCATTACTTAACTCATTTATTCTATGATTCTCTTGATGTTCCCTAAAACTGCTCGTCTGCATGGCATTCAGACTTCTCTACTATTGTCACTTTCATAAATGTATACTCGTAAGTTTACTTTTATATTATATTTATTTCTATTCATATTTTGGTTCCAAATAAGTGAGAATGATGTTATAGTGTCTTCTTTTATCTCTATCAAAATTACTAGGTGATTTGTCCTAATTAATTTTATAATGGTGGACTCACAGCTTACCAGCTGCACTATACAATTTCTGTCTGCTTGAGACACACTGGGGTATTACTACCTCAGGCTCCTCTCAGGCTCCATTTTAGTAAGGTATGCATTTGAGAGAGACCTATTTTCTTACTGTCATTTTCTACTTTGAGGTTCTTCTCTCAGTTCCTTGTGTTAGCATTCTTTCTCCTGATTGACAATTCAACAAAGTGAAAACTGAAATTTTGACTTCATTTGTTTTCTCCAGTCAGGAGATGTAATTTTGGTGTCTTTTTTATTTTTTGTTGTTTTGTTGTTGTTGATTGTTTTGTTTTGTTTTTCAGTTTTACTAAATGGAGAGCAAAGTTTGGAATGCACCACTAGATATACAAGAGGATCTGCTCTGTGGTGGCAATCACATGATGTGTTCAATATTTAACATTGGAAAACAACAAACAATAAAGCACAAATACTTCTTCATTCTACTGATGTTCCAATTTGAACACAAAGGTATTATGGTTGTTTTAACTCTAATCTGTAATGTCAATTAACACCCTCATACACTCCATTGCTCTGTAAACAATATAATGATTTTTACTGTATTATAATGCTCTGGAATCATCTTAAAGACAAAATTATGTGCTACTTTGTAAGTAATGTTTTGATTATGTTTATTGACATTGGAAGAAGACACAGAATCATAGTGACATTATTATTTAATAAACTGATTAATGAATAAATAAGAGAAAGTAGCTTAGGCAAGCATTCATCACTCTCTTCATTATGATTACAGAGGCAACGTGATATACTGTCTCATGTGTCAAGTGCCCCAATCAATGTAACTTCCATGCTGTAATGTTCTGTATATGTTTAAACTTTCTGCCAATATCATAAGACTTTTCTGATTAAGTTGATTTTGATACCATATAGATAATTACAACACTTTGGTAAAAATACTAGATATCTTTTTTACCACAATTCTATATTATTTGCATGATTATTTATACATTTGTTAACTAAAATGATAATTTCATGAAAGTTTTTTGTTTACAAATTTATTTCTACTGTAATATATTTTATTAAACATTTTATTTGTTATTTATTTTGTGTAGATTCACACATGTTTGAGATTGTACCTGACTGTTTGTGTGTTTGATATATATATATATATATATATATATATATATATATATATATATATTGATAAGATTAGTCAATTTGCCTCATTGAGTTATAATAATTATATACATAGAATATATGGCTGTGATGGTGATGTTAATTCCTATTAGGATAATGGAGAAGTTGGATCAAGAGAAAAGTGATATAGCGATAAATAGTTCACCTATAAGGTTAATTGATGGGGGAAGGGCTAGATTTGCTAAACTTGCTATTAGTCATCATGTTTCTATAAGGGGAAAAATTATTTGTAGTCCCTGGGCTATAATTATAGTTTGACTATGGATTCGCTCATAGTTAGTGTTTGTTAGGCAAAATAGTAGGGAGGAGGTTAAACCGTGGGCGATTATAAGTGCTGTAGCCCCTATGAAACTTCATGGGGTTTGAATTAAGATAGATGCAATAACTAGAGCTATATGGCTAACTGAAGAATAAGCGATTAGTGATTTTAGGTCTGTTTGTCGTAGACAAATTGAACTTGTTATAATTATTCCACATAGGGATAATAAGATAAATGGGTAGGCTATGTGTTCTGTTAGGGGGTCTAGAATGATAGAAATTCATATTATACCATAGCCCCCAAGTTTTAGGAGGATGGCAGCTAGGATTATAGATCCTGCGATGGGGGCTTCTACGTGGGCTTTGGGGAGTCAGAGATGTACTCCATATAGGGTTATTTTCATTAGGAATGCTATTATGCATGCTAATCATAGGATGCTATTAGATCAGGAGTTTTGGATTGGTTATTTGTTAATGATAAGACTATGAAGTTGAGAGACCCTGTTGAATTTTGGATAGAAATAAGGGCAATTAGAAGTGGTATAGAACCAATTAGTGTATAGAATAAAAAGTAAAGTCCTACATTTAGACGTTCTGTCTGGTTTCCTCATCGAGTGATAATAATTAGGGTTGGAATTAGTGTCGCTTCGAATAGAATATAAAATATAATGAGCTCAGTAGAGGAGAATGTTATGATTAATAGGATTTGTAGACTGATTAGCATTGACATATATAATTTTTGGTAAGTTAGTTTTTCTTTTTTTAAGTGATTTTGACTAGCTATTAATATAAGAGGAAGGAGCCAAGTTGTTAAAATGATTAGGGGGGAGGATAAGTGGTCTGAGAAAAATATGATAGAGAAATTAATATTGTTTACATCGTTTTGTCATAGCAGTGTGAAAGTAATAAGGCTAATTAGGAAGATGTAGGAGGTTACATAGGTTCAGACTTTTTTTGGGGGGATAGCCAGGTTAGTGGAAGTAGTACAAGAGATGAGATAATAATTTTTAGCATTGTAAAATGTTGAGGTTTTGTACAAAGTCTATCCCATATGTACTAGAAATTTTTACTTGAAGGGCAAGACCAACTGCTGCTTCACATGCTGCGAATACTAGAATACTGATTGGAATAGGTATTGAAATTATTGAGTTAGCATTTAGGGTGGTTATAGAAGTTATAATAAATAAGGATAATATTATTCCTTCTAGGCATAGTAGGGTTGATATAAGGTGGGAGCAAAATATTAAGGTTCCTATTAAGGATAAAATAAAGGCTAGAGTTAGGTTAAGATAGGCGGATGTCAAGTTGGTAATTATGAATGAAATCATAATCTAATGAGTCAAAATCATTAATTTTGGTTAAATTAATTACCAATTATTCTGATCATTCTAGTCCTTTTTGTAGTCATTCGTAGGCTAGACCAATTGATAAAATAGTAATTAAGATTAGGGCTATGAATGTCATTGTTACAATGTTAGTAGTCTGTACTGCTCATGGAAGTGGTAGTAGTAAGGCAATTTCTAGGTCAAATAGTAAGAATGTAATAGCTACTAGAAAAAATTTTATTGAGAAGGGTAATCGTGCAGAGCTTGTTGGATCAAAACTGCATTCATAAGGATTTGCTTTTTCTGAGTAGAGGTTTATTTGGGGTAATCAGAATGCTACTAGGATTAGGGCTATTGATAAAATAATATTTGTAGTTAAGATAATTCATAAATTTATTACTCTCTTCTGAGGTTTATCAGAATCAACTAATTGGAAGTCAGTAATATTTATTATACTAAAAGAGTAAGATCCTCATCAATAGATAGATACATATAGGAATAGTCAAACTACATCTACAAAATGTCAGTATCATGCTGCTGCTTCAAATCCGAAGTGGTGTTTGGATGTGAAATGGAATTTTAGTTGTCATAGTAGGCAGACAATTAGGAATGTTGATCCAATAATTACATGTAAGCCATGAAATCCTGTTGCTATGAAGAATGTTGATCCATAGATTCCGTCTGAAAAAGAAAAGGAGGTTTCGAAATATTCTGAGGCTTGGAGAATAGTAAAATATAGCCCTAGTATAATAGTAATAAATAGGGCTTGGTTTATGTTATTTTGTTTGCCTTCTATTAAACTGTGGTGGGCCCATGTAATTGAGACTCCTGATGCGAGAAGAACTGATGTATTTAGGAGAGGAACTTCTAGAGGATTGAGTGGTGTAATTCCTGTTGGTGGTCAGCAGCCTCCTAGATCGTGAGTGGGAACTACGTTGGAGTGGTAAAAAGCTCAGAAGAACCTGGCGAAGAAGAATACTTTGGAGACAATAAATAAAATTATACCATATCGAAGTCCTTTTTGTACAATAGGGGTGTGATGGCTTTGATACGTTCCTTCACGGATAATATCTCATCACCATTGATATATTGTTAAGAGATTTGCTAGTAAGCCTAAAGTTAAGAGGATCGTTGAATTATAGTGGAATCATATTACTAGACCTGATGTTAATAGTAGTGCTGAAAATGCTCCTGTTAGTGGTCAAGGGCTTGGGTTTACTATGTGGTAGGCATGTATTTGGTGGGTCATTATGTATTATCATGTAAATATAGGCTTACTAGCAGAGTGAATATGTAGGCCTGAATTAGAGCTATGGCAAATTCTAGGACAGTTAGTAATAGGAGGATGACAAATGTAATGGTGGCTGTAGGAGGACTAATACTTATTAGGACTAGTGTGGCACCTCCAATTAGGTGCATTAGTAGATGGCCTGCAGTAATGTTTGCTGTTAGTCAGACTGCTAAAGCCATGGGCTGAATAAACAGGCTAATTGTTTCAATAATAATTAGTATAGGGATTAGGGAGATCGGAGTTTCTTGTGGAAGAAAATGGGCTAAGGAGCTTTTTAATTTATGGTGGAAGCCTAGTATTACAGCTCCAGCTCATAAGGGGATAGGTATACTTAAATTTATAGACAGCTGGGTAGTGGGAGTGAATGTATGTGGTAAAAGTCCTAGTAGGTTTGTAGAGCCAATAAATATAATTAGTGAGACAATTATTAAAGCTCAAGTTTGTCCTTTTGGTGTGTTAATTAATAATATTTGTTTGATGATAAGTTTGACAAGTCAGTGTTGGAACGAGTGTAGACGATTGCTAATAAGGCATTCTGATGATGGAAAAAAAATAGATGGAAATATAATAATAGTTACGACAATGGGTAATCCTATTTCTGTTGGAGTGTTGAAAGAGGCAAATAGATTTTCGTTCATTTTGATTCTCAAGGGGTTTTTGTTTTTTGGGCCATAAAGACTTTTGGAGAGGGGGGAGTAGGGAAAGTTTGTGTAGAGACTTTTAATTGAAATAGGATAAACAAAGTAGCTAGGGATGAGATAATGTTAATAAATCATGTAGATGTGTCTAGTTGTGGCATTCACTATGGAGATTTAAGGTCTCTAATTTTAACTTAAAAGGTTAACGCTCTTAGCTTCGTAGTGACATTAAATTATTGAGGTTGATCAGTTTTCGAAATGTTTTAAGGGTACCATTTCAAGAACGATTGGTATAAAGCTATGATTTGAGCCACAGATTTTGGAGCATTGGCCGTAGAATAGTCCTGGTCAGTTTGATGTAACTGTAGCTTGGTTTAGGCGCCTGGGGATTGCGTCAGTTTTTAGTCCTAATGAAGGAACTGCTCAAGAATGTAGGACATCTTCAGATGAAATTAGTATACGGATTGGGAGTTCTATTGGTAGAACAACTCAATTATCTACTTCTAGAAGACGGAGTTCGCCTGGTTTAAGTTTGTTTGTTGGAATCATGTAAGAATCAAAACATAAGTCTTCATAGTCTGTATATTCATAGCTTCAGTATCATTGATGTCGTATAGTTTTACTGTTAGTGCGGGGTTGTTGATCTCGTCTATTATGTATAGAATTCGTAACGATGGTAGGGCAATTAGGATTAGAATTACTGCTGGTAGAATAGTTCAGATTGTTTCTACTTCCTGAGTATCTATTGTGCTTGTATGAGTTAGTTTTGTTGTTAATATGAGAGAAATAATATAAAGGACTAGAGAGCTAATTAGGAAGACAATTATTAGTGTATGGTCATGAAAATTTATAAGTTCTTCTATAATAGGGGAGGTAGCGTCTTGTAAGCCTAGTTGGAATGGATATGCCCTATAAGATATATAGATTTAACTCTATAATTTAACCTTGACAAAGTTATGTAATATTTTTACTAATATCTTGTTGAGAAAGACATAGTGGTTATGGAGTTGGCTTGAAACCAGTTTTACGGGGTTCGAATCCTTCCTTTCTTATTTCACTTTTACGTAAGAAGGTTCTTCAAATGTGTGGTAAGGGGGTGGGCAGCCGTGAAGTCATTCTAGATTAGTTGAAGAATAAAAGACTGTTAATACTTCTCGTTTAGAGGCAAAGGCTTCCCAAATTATAAAAATTATAACTAGTACAGCTGTTAATGAAATAAGAGATCCTATAGAGGAGATTGTATTTCATGTGGTATAGGCATCTGGATAATCAGAGTAATGTCGTAGTATTCCTGAGAGACCTAGGAAATGTTGGGGGAAAATGTCATGTTTACCCCTACAAATATAATAGCAAAGTGAGCTTTTGCTCATGTATCATCTAGAGTGTAACCTGAAAATAGAGGGAATCAGTAAACAAAGTCTGCTATAATAGTGAATACTGATCCTATAGATAAAACATAATGGAAATGAGCTACTACATAGTAGGTATCGTGGAGTACGATATCTAAGGAAGAATTTGATAAAACAATCCCGGTTAGACCTCCTACTGTAAATAGGAAAATAAATCCTAAAGCTCATAGTATGGCCGGTGATCATTTGATATTTCCTCCATGTAATGTTGCTAATCAGCTGAATAGTTTTACTCCTGTTGGGATGGCAATGATTATAGTAGCTGAGGTAAAATAGGCCCTATCTACGTCTAGTCCTACTGTAAATATATGGTGGGCTCATACAATAAAGCCTAGGAAACCGATGGATATTATGGCCCACACCATCCCTGTGTATCCGAATGGCTCTTTTTTCCCAGAGTAGTAAGTAACTACATGTGAAATAATGCCAAATCCGGGAAGAATTAGGATATAGACTTCTGGGTGACCAAAAAATCAAAATAAGTGTTGATAGAGGATAGTGTCTCCTCCCTCTTCAGGGTCGAAAAATGTTGTATTAAGATTTTGGTCTTTTAGTAGCATTGTAATTCCTGCAGCTAGAACTGGGAGTGAGAGAAGGAAAAGAATGGCTGTAAATAGTACGGACCATACGAATAATGGTGTTTGATATTGAGTTATGGCTGGGGGTTTTATATTAATAATAGTGGTAATAAAGTTAATAGCCCCTAGGATAGAGGAGACCCCAGCTAAATGTAGGGAAAAAATGGTTAGGTCTACGGATGCTCCAGCATGGGCTAGATTTCCTGCTAAAGGTGGGTAGACTGTTCATCCTGTACCTGCTCCGGCTTCCACTATTGAGGATGCTAGAAGAAGAAGGAAGGATTGGGGAAGAAGTCAGAAATTTATATTATTTATTCGTGGGAAGGCCATATAAGGAGCCCCAATTATTAGTGGGACAAGTCAGTTCCCAAAACCCCCAATAATTATAGGTATAACTATGAAGAAATTTATAACAAATGTGTGGGATGTTACAATGACATTATAGATCTGGTCGTCTCCTAATAGAGCACCTGGTTGGCCAAGTTCTGCTCGAATTACGATACTCAGTGCTGTTCCTAACTTTCCTTCTCATGCTCCAAATAGCAGATATAAAGTACCGATATCTTTATGATTAGTTGAAAATAATCAACAATTTACGAACATAGGTAGAATGGCCGAGCAGGCATTAGACTGTAAATCTAAGCACAGAGGTTTAAGTCCTCTTTTTACCAAGCCTTAAGGTGGTCTTCCATGTCGAATTGCAAATTCGAAGGGGTAGAGAAATTACTCTACTAAGGCTTCTCCCGCCCCTTTTCTGATAGGCGGGAGAAGTAGATTAAAGGCAGAAACAGAGTGTTTAGCTGTTAACTAAAGTTTCGTAGGTTTAAGTCCTGCCAATCTAGAAAAGGTCTTAGCTTAATTAAAGTAATTGATTTGCATTCAATAGATGTAGGATATAGTCTTACAGTCCTTATCAGAAGGTAAACTTAGTAGTTTTCTTAGAGCTTTGAAGGTTCTTGGACTGTATATCCTCAAATTCTATAAGATAAATTGGGGTGAAAGTGGGAGGGTTAGTGCGCTTATTACATTAGGGTGGGCAGTATGAAGCTAAATTTAGGAGTTTCGTGGTGTGAGATTATTTTAGAATTGTTGTTGGTTGGAAATATTGTTAAAGAAGTTGAATAGATTAGTCGCGTGTAGAAGAGTAGGTTTATGAGTGCTATTATAGCTATTAGCGTTGCTATGATTGTGCAATTGTTTTTTAGTAATTCTGAGATGATAGCTCATTTAGGTAAAAATCCTGTTAGTGGGGGGAGGCCTCCTAAGGAGAGTAAAAGTAAGGAAGTTGCTGTTAGGATTATGGGTGTTTTGTTTCATAGACTGGTGATTGAAGTGATTGTTGTGGAGGAGTTAAACATTAGAATTATAAATATGGGTATTGTTAAAATAATATAAATAATAAGATTTAGGAGGGTAAGGTTAGGATTATATGGGAGGATAGCTAGTATTCAGCCTATTTGAGCAATTGTTGAATATGCTATAATCTTTTGTGTTTGTGTTTGGTTTAATCCTCCTCAGGCCCCTGCGAAGATTGATAAAATAGTGAGGGCCAAAATAATTGTTGAATTGAGGAAGTGATGAATTTGATATAAAATGGATAGTGGTGCGATTTTTTGTCATGTGAGAAGGATTAAGCCAATATGTAGGGGGATTCCTTGTGTAACTTCAGGGAGTCAATAGTGGAATGGGGCTAAACCAAGTTTTATTGACAGGGAAATTAGTACTATGTTAAGTATTATGTTGTTTGTTTGTTGTTGGAATATTCATATACCTAGTTGTTTATAGTTGAGAACAATGGCGAGTAAAATAATTATAGAGGCTGTTGCTTGGGTAATAAAATATTTTGTTGCAGCTTCAGTTGGTCGTGTTTTTTTTATTAATTAATAGGGGGATAATTGCTAGGGGGCTTATTTCTAAGCCGACTCATATTAGTATTAGGTTGTTACTGGCTATTATAATTATGGCGCCTATGAAGATAGTAAAGTAAATAATAATGATGGTGATGGGATTTATTAGTACGGGAAGGATTTAAACCAACATTTTTGGGGTATGGGCCCGATAGCTTAATTAGCTGACCTTACTTGTTGTTAGGATAGGGTGTACAGGTAGCACGGAGAATTTTGAATTCTTAAGAGTAGGTTCGATTCCTATAATCCTAGAAATAAGGGGATTTAAACCTCTATAATTTACTCTATCAAAGTAACTCTTTTATCAGACATATTTCTAGAGGTAAGGGGGAATACTTGCTATGAAGATTGGTAGCGAAATATGCCATGTGCAGAATGCTAATGTAAGTGGGAGGAAATTTTTTCATAGGAGATGTATGAGTTGGTTGTAGCGGAATCGGGGGTATGATGCTCAAATTCATAAGAATGAAGGGAATAAAATTAGTGTCTCTACTATGAAGTTGATTGAGTAGAGCTCTGGTGAGTGGATATTGTGTAGAGGGCCTAAAAAGATGATGGTTGTAAGGGCATTTATTAAGATGATGTTGGTATATTCGGCTATGAAGAATAGTGCGAAGGGGCCGGCTGCATATTCAACATTGAAGGCTGATACAAGCTCTGACTCTCCCTCTGTGAGATCAAATGGTGCTCGGTTTGTTTCTGCTAGGGTTGAGATAAATCATATTATAGCCATAGGTCAGCATGGAATAATAAAACATATTTGTTCTTGAGTTATGATTTATATTTGTAGGGAGAATGAACCGCTTATTAATAAAACTGAGAGCAAGAAAATAGCCATTGTTACTTCATAGGAGATTGTTTGGGCAACTGCTCATAGGGCACCAAATAGAGAATATTTTGAATTGGAGGCTCAACCTGATCATAGGATAGAGTAAACGGATAGGCTTGATGTTGCTAGAATAAATAGAACTCCCAGGTTTAAGTTAATTAGGGGGTGGGGCAGAGGTAATGGAATTCATAGTCTTAATGCGAGAGAGAGGGATAGAGTTGGTGCAATAATAAATAGTGAAATGGAAGTTGTTAGGGGGCGTATGGGTTCTTTTATGAATAGTTTTATGGCGTCTGCAAATGGTTGAAGAATCCCGTATGGTCCTACGATATTAGGTCTTTTTCGTAGTTGTATATAACCTAGAATTTTTCGTTCTACTAAAGTTAGAAAAGCTATGGTGATTAAGATAGGGATAAGGATGGTTAAGACGTTAATAAAATACACTATTAGGGAGAGGATTTGAACCTCTGGGAACAAGGTTTTAAATCTTATGCAATTTCCTGGCTCTGCCACCCTAATAACCTTGTCTAGGTCAAGTTGTAGTTGTACTTGTCTATATTATTGAGATTTTATTCATAAATTAGGTTGAGAGCACTTAATTACTAAGGAGGCTTTATTTTTCTTGTCCTTTCGTACTGGGAAAAATTGTTAATAGATAGAAACCGACCTGGATTGTTCCGGTCTGAACTCAGATCACGCAGGACTTTAATCGTTGAACAAACGAACCATTAATAGCTTCTGCACCATTGGGATGTCCTGATCCAACATCGAGGTCGTAAACCCTAATTGTCGATATGAACTCTTAAATAGGATTGCGCTGTTATCCCTAGGGTAACTTGGTCCATTGATCAAAAGGTTTTGGGTCAATAAGATTTGTAGAATTGTTTTGACTTGTAGGTCTTGACTAAAATCATTCGGAGGCTTTTTTATTCTCTGAGGTCACCCCAACCGAAATTGCTAGCTTATTTTTTTTTTTTCATCTTGTCCCATGAGGTTAAGTTTAAGTAAATTAAGCTAGTTAATTAAAGCTCCATATGGTCTTCTCGTCTTGTTTTGTTATTCCAGCCTCTTCACTGGAAGGTCAATTTCACTGATTGAGAATAAGAGACAGTTGAACCCTCGTCTAGCCATTCATACTAGTCCCTAATTAAGGAACAAGTGATTATGCTACCTTTGCATGGTCAGGATTCCGCGGCCGTTTAACTTTAGTCACTGGGCAGGCAATGCCTCTAATACTTGTTATGCTAGAGGTGATGTTTTTGGTAAACAGGCGGGGTTCGTGTTTGCCGAGTTCCTTTTATTCTTTTTAATCTTTCCTTAAAGCACACCTGTGTTGGATTAACGGTAAAAGTTTAGATGATTTAATTTGGAAGTTTTATCTACATTCCTATAACTAACAATGGTTATCCGAGTTGTTATACACTTGTGCTAGGAGAATTAATTCTTGTTACTCATATTAGCAGTAATTCATCTATAGAATAATAGATTAACCCAATATTTGGGTTATATATATATATATATATATATATATATATATATATATATATATATATATATAGGTATGGGTAAATCTTAGATACAAACAAGTCCGGTCAATGAAAACAAAACTCTGCAAGCCTAGATTGGGCAGATTTAACATTGTAATACTCTATTCCCCAGCTATGAGATCTCTTACAACTTGCAGTTTCCTCAGCCATATTCTTCTTCTTCTTATGTCCTTCTTCCTCTGCCCAACTGTTCTAACTGCTCTTCTGGCTCCTCCCACTCCTCTGGCTCCTCCCACTCCTCTTCTACTGCCCAATCACTGGCTCTAACCTTTATTTTACAAATTCAAATTAGAAAGAAGGTTCACAAGATTCATTCCTCCTCTGTAGCCCCTCCCAGGAGTGGAATTACCATGACAACAAGAGGCTAGGGCTATCCACAACACTTCCCCCTTTTTGTCCAATTAAAAGACTCCTTTCTCTCAGATATTCAACCTTGTAACAATCATAAAGATTTCTTATCAATGTAAGGTATGCCTATGTAAAGTTTCACTTAAGAGTAAATTTGCTAACCTAACCCTATTTGTCTTTCTATGATATTACTATGTCTCCCCCTTTCTTTCCTCCCTCTTTTTTACCTAAGTAGGAAGGAAAGAGAATAGGACAGCAAAGGTAGAAATAGCTGAGTTTAAGCTTTCTAGTTCCCTCCCTGTCTAAAGCTATATTTGTAAAGTATTCTTTAAATACTAACACATGTATAATTTCTAAAGTAATCAGAACCATCCACCCCACCATAAAGAACTGTGACGATGATCTCCTTTTGTCTGCTTCCAGTTAAATTGGGGTGAACTCCTATCTGGGGGCCCAAAGGGAAATAGGAAAATTGGCATAGTCAAAGGAGAACTAGCTGGCATCATTTGCATTGAAGTCACTATGTGCTGGAAAATTTCATTGTTTAGCTTGACACCATGACTGTGACAGTCAGAAAAGCTGGACAGACAATCTAGTTGTTCTGGAAAAGTTCTGGAAGCAAGTCCTTAGAAGAAACAGCTTCGATGCAGTTGTAATAGAATCAAGCACGGAGCTATTTGGTTTGTTGTGTTAGTCTGGCTTTTCTTCTGTGTCAACAAGGTCTTGAGGGGCTCTCCCTTAGTCATTTCTCATCTTTATCAACTTACAAGGAACCCACAGCTTTTCTTTTCCTGTGGAAACACAAGCATAACCTCTCTCCCAGAATAAAACATTTCCCACTTACCATTCTGATATCATAATATCCTTAATATAAGCAGATTCAGTAGTTTTTTCCACCATCCAATGTCTCTCATTGACTGTGGTGTTTTGTTCATTAGCATTCAAAAGATTTAAGACTAATAAAGCAATATCTAATCTACCTTTGGGGGTTCTTATTGATCCCTTTTGCCTACTAAGCATCTTCTTTAGAATTAGAATAGGTCTCTCCATTTTTAGGCACTCTTCCTTCATCTGCTCAAGAACAATTTCTTTTTTTTCTTTATCCTTTTTTTTTCTTTTGAGCTGTGAGTTATTTTTTAGTCCTGAGGAAGCCAAGGAAGAAGCATGCTCTTTGAGATCAAAGAGAGAAGTTTCCTTCTCTGATTAGTCACCTTGCAATAGGCTGACTTTTTCTTTCAAGTCTTTAAGATCTTTTTTGTAGGTATCAGTCTCCTCTTGCTTCTCTCACTCATCTCTGTCCCGCTGCTACTTTAAAGGTTCACTTGTTTGCTCTTTGTCTGTAAGAGCCTCCTCCAGCATTGTAAGAGCTGTGTCCATATTAGTCATATCCGCATGCAGAGATGTGACTCAGTCCTTCAAGCTGCTTATCTGCTTCTCTTTATCTCTTAATTATCCTTGAAGATTTTCTATCTTCTGCAGAACACTGACCTTCTGCTCCTTCACAATCAGAATATCCTTGAGGTCCTGTATCTCTCCAGCTTGTGTGCCCTTCTCCTCAGCCATATCTGGTCTCAGAACATCTGTTTTTGAAGCAGTGACATTTAATTGTCCTGAGGAAGAGAACTCTCTCTGTCTGGCATTGGGGCCTGCAAGAGGCCCCCCTGGAAGTTTTTTGGCAGGGTATTGCCCCCCTTTGTCTGTTGTTGCTCTACATTTCCTAGTGAGATGTCAGCCTTTGCCACAACATTGACATTTTCCAAAAGACCTAGGCCTCCACTTTGTATTACTTTGATTTTTCTTGCAGTCATTTCTGAGATGACCCCATTCACCACAATTAAAACATTTGAAATCTTGGGTCATCTCTAGGTGTCTAGTGGCAGCTTTTCCTAGTACATCATATCAGCTGAGTGAGATCCAACATCAGCTATGTATCTAATCTACTCATCTATTGATGCTGACCTTGCCTTCAGTGGTCCAATTACTACCTTGCATTCAGCAGTTGCATTTTCAAAGGCTAAATACTCAATTATTGCCTTTCTTGCTACTGACATGATACACTCCTTTCGACAGCTGAGGTTAGCCTTTGCAAAAAGTCTGGGAAGGTTTCTTTCTGAGTTTGCATGACTTGAGTAAATGGTTAAAGTCTCTTCCCAGATTCTGCAACTTTGTCCCAGGCCTATAAGGCTGACAATCTACACAATGCCAAAGTTTCTTCATCATATACAGCCTGCACCTCTATTTCAGCAAAGCAACCTTCACCAAACAGTTGGTCTATGGAAATCTCTCTTTTCTTAGCTCTATATTGTCATGCTATCTCCCTCTCCTCATCTTTCCACCATGCTATCCATTGTAAATTTGCGGTAGGTTCTAATATAGCTCTTGCCATATCTTTCAGGTCTTGGGGAATTATTCTATTTTTAATAGCTCAAGAAGTCAGAATTTGTTTTACAAATGGTGAGGGCATTCCAAAATTAGTGACACTTTCCTTAAATTTTCTCAGATTTAACACATCCATGGGTCGCCATTCAAATTCCTCATAATCTTGTGGATAAAAAACTTTTGGAGCTCTTTGTTGTATATTAACCGGGTAGACTAAACTGTGTTTTCTAATAACACTTGATGGATTTTCTCTAGTTTCTTCTGTCTTTACCTGAGTATTTTCCTTAACTGAAAATTTTAATTCTTTCCTTAAGGTTTGTGTCCATGCTTCATAACTCTCCTTTTGTCGCTCTTCCTGTTCCCTGAGTTCCTGTAGTCTCTGTTCAAGATTCTGCCTCAACATTTTAAATTTTTCCTTATATTGTAACTCTGATAGCTTGCTGACCATTTTATTTTGATTGATTAATTTCACAAGGTTATTTTCCAAGTCTTGCTTCCATTCCTCATTTTTTTCTCTCTGCTGCTCAACCTGATCTGTGAACTGCTACATCCTCTGTTCTATTATCTGTTCAAGCTCCTGTCTCCCACCTTCATTTACATCTTTCTATCTCTTATTCTGATTGATAATTTCTTGTGTCTTCAATTCTACTGGTTCCTCTAAGCCTGTTTCTCTTATGTTGTAATTGTAATATTGCAGTGTCTGCCTTGTTTTGATTTGATAACTTTAGTAAATTATCTTCTAGACTTTGTTTCCAAATCTTTATCTCATTGCTGTCACTTATTTTGAACAATAAAATTCTGTACCTTTAGTTCTAGTGTTACTTGTAATCTCTTTTCCAAGGCAAGGAATGTTTTATCTAGGGCCCTGTCTTTTGAGAAGACATAGTAAATCAAGAGAATAAGTATTGCAATACTGATAAATGAAAAGGTGTTTCCTAAGTTGATTTCTGTCAAATCATTTGAAATATCATATAAAGCCCAAAAGGTACCCATTATATTTGTCATCTTTATGTATCACCCAAAAGATATCCATTGTATTTGTCATCTTTATGTATCGAAAGATTATATTTTTTTCTTTTTCTTTTTTTTAAAGAATTACCTGGTCCAGAGCCCTCAGTTCACTATTTCTGCTTGAAAACTACCTCGCAGGCAGTTATTTCTACTCACTTATTTCTTGCCCCATTTTCATTACTATAACTTTTATCTATTTATCTGTTTGGCTCTCTTGACTCAAAGAAGCCTGCAATTTACTTCTCACATCTTTAAAGCCTTTTTCATCTATTTATCTGTTTCTATTCACTTAATTTTTGCCCCACTTTCATTACTATAACCTACTAGTCTCACTGCAATCACTTTTGTTTTGCTTTTTAATTCTTGGCAGACCCTTCTTTCATTTTTTACAGGGCAGTGACCAAGCCCAGCTGCAGGCTGACTACTAATCCTGACCTTGGCCATAGGTCTCCTTTTGGGGGTTGTGAAAGGAAACCTTTTGTTCTTTGTAGCTTTTTGTTCTTTGTAGGCCCTCAGATCCACTCAGCTTTCAATACACTTTTATCTTAGGTTAGTAGAGTCCTAAGTAATAAGTTGAGCACCAATTTGTTGTGGTAAATCTCTGACCAAAACAAATCTGGTCAAGGAAAACATAACTCAATATTTATGAATATAAACTGCAAGCCTAGATGGGGCAGATTTACCGTTGCACTACTCTATTCCCCAGCTATGATATCCCTTACAATTTGCAGCTTCCTCAGCCATGGTCTTCTTCTTCTTATGTCCTTCCCCCCAACTGCCCAACTATTCCAACTACTCTTCTGGCTCCTCCCACTCCTCTTCTATTGTCCAACCACTGGCTCTAACCTTTATTTTGCAAATTCAATTGGACAGAAGGTTCACAAGATTCATTCCTCCTCCACGGCCCCTCCCAGAAGTGGAATTACCATGACAACAAGAGGCTAGGGCTATCCATAGCATATGCATGTGTGTGAATATATATATATATATATATATATATATATATATATATATATATATA
>JADRCG010007772.1:69828-149242 GCA_019844195.1 Rhabdomys dilectus
TATATATATATATATATATATATATATATATATATATATATATATATTCACAAAATATTTTTTTTCTAATCTGAGAACATAGATACTTACAGATGTAGAAATAAGTGAAACTGAACTTTGATGAATACAAGATAACTGGGGGGAAATATGTCAAAGTGACTAAATTGATGATGATTGTTTTTAAGCTCACATTGGTGAATCAGGTAAAACACTACCATTTTTCTCACAAATGAACTTCAAGCAAACCTAACAATTTCAAACATATAACTTTGCCTACAAGGTTGGATGATTTCTGATTTATAGACATAGAAAAACATTTTAGCACTCAGGAGCCAGAGTTGTGAATTTCTAAATTTGACTTTTACAGATCTGTGTTCTGATCATTTATTTCTGTTTCCCATTACTTTCTCTAGCTTTTGTTTGATTTTGTGGCTTTATATCCTATGTGTTTCTTAGCTTGATTTTACTGTTTCAAATGTGGAACCCTTCTTTCTATTTTTGGCAGTACTGCAAAATTTTTACAGATATTTAAAGGGAAGACTATGTTTTCTCAGAAAAATAGACAGCCAAACCACAAATTATCATATGCTCAAATAAACAAACAAAAAGATACTACTCATTTCTACATGGTCATTGGAATATTTATTCCCATAATGTACATTAAACTACAGTGTCAAGTTTTAGAAATATATATTAAAGGAAACAAGAATGTTGCAACATAAAGCTGAAAATTACTTTTCTGCTCTGATATTGCACAAACTCTATTCCTATACTTTTATCTTTTTCCATAAGGTAAAACATACAGCTAGTCACTTATTCAATTTTTTTATCACAGACAAAATAAGTGAAATAAATTGTGATTAGTATATCTTTTCAGAAATTGTGACAGCCCAAGCAAGGTTTTCATATTTAAATAAAATGAAATTTCAATATTGAAACTAATATTAACTATAAATTCTCATTTAGAAACAATAAACTACTTTTAAATGATACCTCTTAAAAACATTATATCAATTATCTTCAATAGAATGTCACACAATATATTAACCACAATGAAGGATAGAACTCGTACTTAGGAATAATTGGGGAAAAGAGTAATACCATGGATATGTGTATTTATATTTTTGTTTTGTTTATCTTCCATTGGCATAAATCATCATTTTTATTTAGTTTATCTTTTTTTTTGTTTTTAATTTTAATTTTTGTTGTATTTTATGTGATGATAATCTTGATTTTAGAAGTTAGTGATTTCTCATGTGACCAAGTTCTTAGACAATTTATGAAGAGAAAATGATTAATATATTGCATATACAGAGAAATGTGGAGAAAGAGAAAGATTGGGTAAAGAGAGAGGGAGAAATAGAAAGGGAGATAAGACAGAAAAGCAGAAGAAGACAGAGAGAAAGAAGAGGGAGAGAGATACCAAGCATGTCCTATTACTTTTGCATAAAGTTTATTTAAATAAATATTTAAATAAAGTATGTTCAATATAGTGTACATATTGTTGGCATTTGACTGATTCTGACAACTTTATTTTTATATTTGAATTTTACTTTAAAAAAATTTTTGAAATTTTAGGTATTTAAAACCTGCATATTGATCAAGTGATTTACTTTTCTTTCTAAAAGTCAACATTCATGATGCAAATAATTTCAAAAGTTATTTTTATGAGACATAGAATACAAAAAAGAAAATATATCTCAACATTTTGTTACATATCATAATATAAAAAGAATTCTTATATCCATTTTTCACAATCTTGCAACTGTTATACTGTTTATTTATTTGTACATTCTGTTTCTGCTGATTCTTCAGTTTATATCTAAAGAACTAAAGCAGTACAAAAAAGTTCTTATGCCAATGTCTCACCTAACATTGTAATAATTTAAGACTTTATCAAATATATTCCAAAATTTAATTTTTCTACAGCTACAAAAAATTATCTTGTGTTTATGTCACACATTTGAATTATTTACTTCTCATTTTAACAACATTTACTTTTGCAAATATGACAAAAGTTTGGGCCAGCAGGCTGAAGATTTGATGCTCCAACGTTCAGTAGTATAGGGGTTGTCCAGGTGTTCAGCGGTCTCTTTAAATTGGCTAAGTTTTAGAAGCTATGCTTAGTGCTTCCCATAACTTCAGTTAATTTAGTCATTCTGGATTTCTGATGGCATTGAAGACCTATAGACTCATAGCCAATCCAGGCTATTTACCTTGAAAGAAAAGATCTGAATGGAGGGTTTTCAGCTTACATTCATTCTAAAGCCAAGAAAAATCCAGGTTCAAAACTAAGTGTTCTAGTCAAGAGAGACGACAGAGGTTCTGGCTAGTCAACAAAAGTATGGACTGGTTATTAATACTATCTTGTACCTCAATGGTACAAATAGGAATAATTATACTCTAATTGTATTCTGAGAGAAAAGCTTCATTTTAACAGGAAGGGTACTATGTAGGAGGAGCTAAGGGGGAAGGAGCACCGAGAGGAAAAGATGGAGTAAGGAGAGGAGAAGATGAAGTAGATGAGAATCTAGGTAATGAGAGAGAAAAAGAGAGAGAAAGAGAGAGGTGGCATGGAGGCAGAAGTTCACATGTCTCCACCAGTCAAAGATAGTTTACATAGCTAGGTTGGGTATTAGGTTACACTTCTTATTGAGCATTACCATATTTATAAAGCCCTTAATTAACATTTAAAAAAATTGTATAAAAGTCAAATGGAAAATGGGGGGGGCAGCACGGGATAGCGTTTTTCTAGGGAGGGGAAATGGGGAAATGGATTGGAATCTGAAATGTAAATAAAATATTCAATAAAACAAATGGAGAAAAAAAGAAAATGTTTTATTATGTAAAAATAATATGGCAGAGAAATAAATTTCCATCTTTTTAAAAGAAATATTAAAATGACATTCACTCTAAATTTTAAAAACAAATTCTCAATGAATCAAAAACCTTCATTTGTAATATATATATTATATATTACAATATGATATACTCTTATAAATAAACACAATTTATTGCAACCTATATATTATTTATTACATATTATATTACATATTGTATCTTATATACTACATATTACCTACTATATATTATATATAATATATTATATATTGTATATTATATAGCATATATTATATATTATATATTACATATTATGTATTACATATTATGCATTACATATTCCATATTAATTACATATTACACATTATGCATTACACATTACATATTACATGTTACACATTACACATTACATTACATATTACACATTTTTAGTATATAGTATATAGCATATAGCATATAGCACATAGCATATAGTTTATAATGCTATATAGTATATACAGTACATATTATATATAACATTTATTAATTTATAAATATTTACATATATACTTATATTTTAGAAAGCATAACAATTTGCTCAGTATTAAAATAAACAATTGAAAAAGTTTCTTTTGTGAATCAGAAAGATTCTGAACAGCAAGAAACCAAGAGCATAAGGAGAAGTGTAATTTTAGGAAATCATATTTCTTTTGATGTTAACATTCTGTTATGAAAGCCTTTTTCTAAATTTCCAATTTTTATGTGTTTTCTCTTGTCACTTTCCATGATCAAAGAATAAATTCAATGTATATCAAATACTCATGTTTGAAATTATAGATTATATTTTGATCAGTTTCTTTTCTTCATACATTTTTTTCTACAGTTGCTTATTTACCCTCCAATTACAGACATACTTATATTTTATCCAACAATGATTTGTGTACTTAGGCTTATTTCCAAATATACTCAATTTCACTTCATTACTCTCTCTCTGTCACTCTCTCTCTTTCTCTCTCTCTTTCTCTCTCTCTGTGTATTATATCTGGAAAGTAATTTGAAAATACCTTTACATAAGGATCAACCTCATGGTTTGAAAATACCAATGAAGTTCTTGAGGTTAGATATAAAATGTCTTACATATTTTTTCCTCAGTGTGTGCTTATCCAAATAACATTTGCCAGTGTTGCTCTTCCATACAATTCAATCTATTTCTTTGAGTTTAATTCTTTTCAACATAATAAAGAACAAATTATGAGGAAAATTTACACATTTCAAGGCTACAAAACTTAGCAGAGTTGCAATTTTTTTACAGAAAATACAGAACCAAGAACCATTTTCTCTCAGTGAAACAGGAACAATGGTGTGTATTTTGCAGTCAACAAATTTCAAGGAGACTATGGTGATTCCATTCTTACAGTCAGTAGCAATGTAGAAACTAATTCCACTTAATCTTGACATCATAAAATCAAATCTTACAAAAATTGAAAAAATCTTTATGTTTGAGAAACCCATGTACCACCCTAGATTCTAGAAAAAGATGCACTGGAAATGGTTCATTGGTCATTTGCAGTATCACCTGCCAATTAATCTTTATATAGGTGAATGTTATTTAGAAAAGTGGGCCCAATCCGTTAGTCCAGACACCTAATTCTACTTATATTTAAACAATTATTTATATGTATTTTCCTATTCATATTTCTTTGCAAAAAGATTTGGAGTCACAATACAGAAAAGTAAGTTCAAAATTTTGGGGCTTGGATAGTTGAATATTTTACAGCTGAAATGTCACAATCAGATAGGATTTAAATTTTAAAATTTCACCTGTATTATTGAGGCTTAAATTTACAATATTCTACAAGTTTTATTAAAGTGAACAGAATTAAATGCACCAGTTTTTATTTACTTATTTTTTTGTGGAAGAAAATCTGTGTCTGATCACTGGATATGTTTTGTAAGAACTGTCTGTGTTTAATATATTGTATAAATTGTGCATTTTTATATTTAAAAACACTTTAACAAGTCTGTAACCATATTTGTAGTCAGATTGAAAAAAAGAGAAACAAAAACAAAAATCCAACTACTTCTGTTCAAATCCACACTGATTAACCAGATTTTTATATAATTTACTATGTGTCAGGCATATATCTGTTGCATACAAATAACTTATAAAAATTTAGTTTCTTCAATATTAGTCAGTTTGGCTCAGAAGATAAACAAAAACACACACAGGTCATAGTTCTTTCTTCAGTTGACTTTGAGCCTCAGAATATTTGTTTATCTGTCAGATTGGATTTCCAGACAGGACATTTTTCATCTAGCTCCTGTACAAAACACATGCAGAGTCTTAATGTAAAGCATTAGATTTCAGACTGTCTTTTTGAAAAGTTATGGAAAGTACTTGGAAACCTGCCATGATATCGACTTAAAGGAAAACTGATGGAGTACAATTACCTGATCCTAGTGTAGAAGCAGAGACTAAATCACCATCAAAAAAACATTAAAAAATATAAATAAGCACCTACCATATGTATTAAATATTTTGATTTTTTCATTTGGGTGACTGAATAAGTTATTCTTAAGTTTTTTTATATTTTTAAAAAAACAAATCTAGTTGTGTATTATCTTTCATTAACTAGAAAACGTTGTGTGTCTTGAGTGTGAGATATTGTTTCTAGGAATCACATGATAATGTGAAAGCAATGATGTAGAAATTTGCACATATTCTCAGACATGAAAGTAGAGAATAGATAATGTGGTCTTGTGAGGAATAAGGGAGTATGTTAATGTGTAGAAAAGAGACTGAATACATTATTAATTGTGTAAATTATTGTATAAGAAATATTATCTGGACCCCCAATTCTTTGACATTTTTCATATCAGCTGCACACCTTTTCAAAGAAAATATTTAAGATACCTATGGAGTGAACATAGATGTTCTACAAAAAGGAAAAATAACAAAATGCATATACTTTACACATATATAAATAAAGCTCAAATTACTAAAACTATACATTTCATTGAATAGAAATATTATTCTAATTATACATTATCTCAGTAAAATTCTTCATGTTCCATTTAATGACTGGATTTAACATACAGTCCCTTGTTATTTGTATTTAGTTTGTAAAAATAATGGTAGAAGCTATTACTAGAAAATAACCATGGTGATGAGGGATAGATGTCAGCAGATCTATGCTGTTAGCAGTAAACACATAGAGTAATATTTAATTATGTATGATAGCATTTTTGTCTCCTATGTCTAAATCATGAATGGTATTGTTTACTATGCAGAATTTTGTTTTTCTATGTGTCTACTTTTTATAGTTCTATAGTTAATTTCAGGCAAAATTCTAATGATATAAAGAAATGTAACAATAAGTAAAGGAGCAAAATTAAAGCAAAAATAATTAAAAAAATAAAATTCAACAACAATGTTAAGACATCACAATGATGTATGATTCTGTACTTGTGACAATTAACAATGACAAATAGCATAATGAATATGACATTCTAATTGATGGGTAGCTAGAGTAGTTAGAAATATTAGAATATTAGAAATATTAGTTAGAAAAGGCAGACCGAAAAATACACCAGAATTCTCAGCAGAAACTACAAAGGCCCAAAGATCTTGGACTGATATCCTAAAGACCCTAAGAGAAAACAAATGCCAGCCCAGACTACTATAACCAGCAAAAACTGCCAAACAGTATAGGTGGAGAAACCAAAATATTCCATGAGAAGACCGAATTTACACAATATCTTCCCACAAATTCAGCCCTAGAAAGGATCATAGATGGAAAACAAGGAAGGAAACTACAACCTAGAAAAAGCAGGAAACTAATCTTCCAACAAACCCAAAAATCTAATAGCTATACATATATAATTCTACATATAATAATAAAAATAACAGGAAACAACAATCATTTTTCCTTAATATATATTAACACCAGTAGACTCAATTCCTCTATAAAAAGATGTAGAAAAATGGAATAAAATAGAATTTTGCTACATACAGTAAATGCACCTAAGTGTCGAAGACAGATACTACTACAGAGCAAAAGGCAAGAAAACAATTTACTAGGCAAATGGTTCCAAGAAACAAGCTGGAGTAGCCGTTCTAAAATTGAATAAAATTGACTTTCAACCAAAAGTTATCAAAAAGATAAGGAAGGGCATTGCATACTAGTCAAAGAAAAAGTATACCATGATGAACTCTAAATTATGAACAGCTGTGCTCCAAATGCAAGGGTAACTACATCCATAAAAGAAACTTTACTAAAGGTCAAAGAACACATTGCACCTCAAATGATAATAGTTTGGGATTTCAAAACCCCAGTGTCAGCAATGAACAGATTATGTAAATAGAAACTAAACAGAGACACAATAAAACTAATAAGTTATGAACTAAATGGATTTAACTGATATCTGTAGAACATTTCACCCTAAAACAAAATAATATATCTTTTTCTCATCACCTCATGGTACCTTCTTTAAAAAAGAGTATGTAATTTGTCAGAAAACAGGCCTCAACAGATTAAAAAAGATTGAAATAATGCAATCTTCCTAATCAATATTGATGCAAAAATATTGAATAAAATTCTCACACACTGAATCCAAGAACACATCATAACAATCATCCATCATGATCAAGTAAGCTTTATCCCAGGAATGTGTGCATGGTTCAATATATGGAAATCCATCAATGTAGTCGACTAATTAAATAAACTCAAAAAAAAAAAAAAACCCACATGAACATATCACTAGATGCTGAGAAAGCATTTGACAAAATTCAACACCCTTTCTTGATAAAACTCATGGAAGGATCAGGAGTCCAAGATCCATAAGTAAACATAGTAAAAGCAATATAAAACACACCAGTAGCCAACAACAAACTAAATGGAGAGAAACTTGAAGCAATCCCACTAAAATCAGGAACTACAAAAGGCTACCCACTCTCTCCCTATCTATTCTATATAGTTCTGGATGTTATAGCCAAAGCAATTAGGCAACAAATCTAGGTCTAGTAGATACAAATGAGAAAGGAAGAAGTCAAAATTTCACTATTTGCAGATGATATGATAGAATAATTCAGTGACCCCAAAACTTTCACCAGACAGCTCCTGAACATAATAAATAACTTTAGCAAACTGGTTGGATACAAAATTAACTGAAACAAATCAGCATCCTTCCTCTACATAAAAAATAAACAGACTGATAAAGAAAATATGGAAACAACACCTTTCACAATAGTCACAAATAATATAAAATACCTTGGTGTGAATCTAACCAAGCAAGTAAAAGTTCTCTATGACAAGAACAGCACATCTCTGAAGAAAAAAATTGAAGCAGATCTTAGAAGATGGCGAGATCTCCTATGCTCATGGATTGGAAGGATTAATATAGTAAAAATGGCTATTTTGCTGAGAGCAATCTACAGATTTAATGCCATCACATCAAAATTTCCCCTCAATTCTTCACAGAGGTTGAAATTTGAGCAATTCTTTAATGTATTCAGAATAACAAAAAAACCAGGATAACAAAATGACCTTCAATGTCCCTGACCTCAAGCTGTACAACAGAGCAATAATATGTACTATAGTATATACTACACTATTATAATATGAGTAATAGTGATACAAAGATACACTTGGTACAGAGATAGGTTGGAAGGCCAATGTAATAGAATTGAAGACCCAGAAATGAACCCACACAACTATGGTCACTTGATCTTTGACAAAGGAGCTAAAACTGTTCAGTGGAACGGCTAAAACTGTTCATTTTACAAATGGTGCTGGTTCAGCTGCTTGTCAGAATGTAGAATAATGCAAATTGATCCATTCTTTTCTTCTTGTACAAAGCTCATGTCCAAGTGGATAAAGGACTGTCACAGAAAACTAGATACAATGAAATTAATAGAAGAGAAGTTGAGAAAGAATATCAAATACCTGGGCAAGAGAGCAAATTTCCTGACCAGAACACCAAAGATTTATGGTCTAAGATTAAGAATTTACAAATGGGACCTCATAAAACTGCAAAGTTTCTGTAATGCAAAAAACAATGTCTATAAAGCAAAATGGCAACCAACTGATTGGGAAAAGATTGTTACAAGTCCTACATCCAATAAAAGGTTTATATCAATTATATAAATAGTGTTCAAGAAATTAGTCTACAGAAAACTTAATAACCTGATTAAAAATGACATACCGAGCTAAATAAAGAATTCTCAACTGAGGAAACTAATACGACTGAGAAGCAGCAAAACAAATATTCAACATCCTCGGATATCAGGAAAATGCTTATCAAAACAACCCTGAGATTCCACCTCACACCAGTCAGAATGCCTAAGATCAAAAACTCAGATGACAGTAGATGCTGGCCAGGATGTGGAGAAAGAGGCACACTTCTTCATGGTTGATGGGATTTCAAGCTAGTACAACCATTCTGGAAATATATCTGGCAATTCCTCAGAAAATTGGACAGAATATCTCCTTAGAACTGAGCTATACCACTCCTAGGCATATATACCCAAGGTACCCTCCTACATATAAGAAGAATATATGCTTCCCTATGTTCATAGCAGCCTTATTTATAATAATGAGAAGCTGGAAAGAACCCAGATGTCCTTCAAGAGAGGAATGCATACACAAAATGTGGTTGAATTCCTCTACTCTGAAGCACACAACCTTTACAGGACAAAGGACCTTTTCTCTATTAGTTCTGTATTCAAATGCATCAACTAACATGAAAAAGATACTCAGGGAATTAGGTTGCAATAAGTAGCCCTATTTGTGACTTTTTCTGGGTCAAGGCTCAAATCCCAGATGCTATTAATGATACTTAATATGATTGCAGAGAGGGGCCTATTCTGCCAGACTTTCAAGAGGCTCATAACATTAGCTGACAAAACCTTATGCAGAGAAAAATTGCCAAGTAAAGGATGGAGATCAGTAAACAAAGGGCTCTCATAGACTGAAAAGTTAACTAAAATAAATATTTGGGCTATATTAGGACACACTCTCATATGTATCAAATTTGTAACTTGGATTTAATGTGGTCTTAGCACACCTGTATTTGGGTCTGACCATCATTACTGTCTATGGAAACACTCTGCTTGCTTAGCTGCCTTGTGTGGGATCAAAAGGAGAGGATGTGCTTAAGCCTACAGGGTATAGATGCACTAGGTTCAAGAAAAAAAAAAGAGTGCCTCCACACTGTCAGAGGAGAAGGATAGGAAGGAATCAAGAATACAACTGTGTGAGGACTCTACATACAGGAACAGAGACTGAATGATAAATGAATAAATAACTATCAAGTAAAATAAGAAGGAAGATAAGCAACATAGTACATCATGGTAATTTAGCAAGAAATGCTTTTTTAAAAGTAATTATTTTTGAAAAATTGTATAACTTATACCATCACATTAATCTATTTTATGTTCAGTACTAAATGTTAATCATATGCTTTGAAAATAAATACATTAATTAACATATACAATAAAAATATATTTTAAAATAATCTCAAATAAAATATTATGGTATTGGGCATCATAAAATACAGAAATCTAGATTACTAGATTCAACACAAAACTTGTTGAGCAGAAGAACTGTCAGGCAAAACAGCAGCACTTCAGACTTTATTTCTTTTGTAAAGATTTATTTATTTTATATATATGCATACACTGTCATTGTCTTCGTACTCACCTGAAGAGGGCATCAGATTCCATTACAGATGGTTGTGAGCCACCATGTGGTTGCTGGGAATCAAACTCACTATGACATTTTCTAGTTTCATCCCTTTGCCTGGAAAACTCAGATTGTCCTTATTCATTTTTGTTTGTTGTTTTATTTATTTACATGTCATATGTTATTTCCCTTCCCAGTATTGCCTCCACACGTCCTCTAAGTCCCCCTTCCACCATCCACCTTCATAAGGGTGCTACCCTACCCTCCCACCCACACCTGCCTCAGTGCCCTAGCATTCTCCTATCCTGTGTCATCAAGCTTCCAAAGGACCAAGGGACACGCCTCCCAGTGATGCCAGACAAGGCAATCCTCTGCTTCATTTCTGGGTGGAACCATGCATACTCTTTGTATATGTTTTGGTTAGTGGTTTAGTCCCTGTGAGCTTTGGAGGTGTGGTTGATAGTGTTTTAAACCCTTCAGTTCCTATATTTCTTGCTCTAAACTCACTTTTGTGGTTCTCATGCTCAGTTCAATGTTTGGCTGTGTATTTTGACATCTGTATTTGTCCAGGTGTGGCAGAGGTTTTCAGGGAAGAGCTATGATGGAGCCATGTCATTAAAAAGTTCTTGGCATCATCAACAGTATCAGGGGTTGGTGTCTGCAGATGGGATAAATTCCTAGATGGGGCAATCTCTGGATGGTCAGTTTATGCTCTATTATTTCCTTTCGACAGAAGGAATTCTTGGTTCATATTTTTGAGGTGGGTGGGTGACATCATCCCTCAGTTAGGGACTGTGCCTATCCACTGCATATGGTACTTAAAAGATATTTAAAAGATTGTCTCTGTGCTTTGTTTGGCATTTTGGATAATGTCTTCCCTGTTGGGCCCTGAGAACCTCTTGTGTTTCTGGCATCTGGGACTTTCTATTGACTAACCTCAGATCCTCAAAATTTTCTGACCCTGTGTAATTCTCTCCCAACTCCTCTCATATATGAATCACCCACCTTTTTTCCTCCCCATCCTCTCTCCCTCTCAGATTCCTCTGTTCCTCTACTTCCCAAAGATTATTCATTTTCCCATAATGAGTTGGTTTGTAGCACCTTCACTTTAGTGTGATCTTCTTTCTTTTTTGATTTCTTATTGTCTGTGAATTGTATACTGGGTATTTGAAGCTGTTTTTTGGTTCATGTAAGTACAAAAATGTGTGTGTGTGTGTGTGTGTGTGTGTGTGTGTGTTGTGTGTGTGTGTGTGTGTGTGTGTGGTGTGTGTGTGTGTATGTGTGTTTGTGTGTGTGTGTGTGTGTGTGTGTTGTGACTGGGTTACCTCACTCAGGATATTTTCAAGTTCCATTTATTTGCCTGCAAATTTCAAAAAGTCATTATTTTTAATAGCTGGATAGTATTCTTTTTTTTAAAAAAAATAAATGTACCATATTTTCTATATCCTATCCACCGCTGAAGGACATCTGATTGTTTCCAGCTCCAGTCTATTAAAAATAGTGGGGCCATGAAGAAAGTAGAGCATATGTCCTTCTTATTTTTTGTAGCATCTTTTGTATGTAAGCCCAGGAGTAGTGTATCTTGGTCTTCAGGTAATTTTTTTTCCAATTTTCTGAGGAACCACCAGATTAATTTGCAGAATGTTGGACCAGCCTACAATCCCAGAAGAAATAAAGAGGTTTTTTTTTTTTCACATTCTTGCTAGCATTTGCTGTACCTGAATATTTGATCATTGACATTCTGTCTGGTGTTATGTGGAATTTCAGTCAGGTTTTGATTTGCATTTCTGTGATTACTAACGATGCCGAACATTTCTTTAATACTTTTTAGCCATTTGATATTCCTTATTTAATAATTCTGTCTAGTTCACGACCCTATTTAAATAGGGTTATTTGATTCTCTAGATTCTATCTTCTTAAAATATTTGTTTAATTTAAATATTTGCCCTCTATAGAATGCTGGGTTGGTAAAGACCTTTTCCAAATCTGTGGATTGATTTGTCCTATTGACAATGTTCTTAGCCTTATAGAAGTTTCTCATTTTATGAGGTTCCACTTGTCAATTCTTGATCTTAGAGCATATGTCATTGGTGTATATTCAGGAAATTTTCTGTGTCCCAGTTTGTTCAAGATTTTTTTTTTAGTTCTCTTGTATTATATCCCTCATAACTGATTGTATGAACAGTTCCTTGATTCACTTGAACTTGAGCTTTCTACTGCTGGGAGCCAAACTCAGGAAATTACCTACTGTTCTAGAAAGACTAGACAGTACAATGTTAAAAAAGGACGTTCACAGGTCTCAGGTCCCAGGAACTTAAAGAACTTCTGCCATTTCATTGGAGTTGGTTATGACAGTGGGATGGTCTAGGGCAATAAGGATATGACAGCAGACTGGTCTTAGACAATAAGGATTCCATAGTAGGATAGCCCTAAGCAATGACCCTCACCCAAACTTCCCGGTTTGCTGTGTCTTTATAACCTGCCCCCCAAATTAAAGTTTCAGAGCTTGATCAGAACTTTAGACTTACTCTCATTCATTGTGTCTCTTGTCCTTTCATTCTTTTGTCCCAGTCCCTAAAGTCTCATCGAATCCTCGAGGACCAGGGCATTCTACAAGGAGATGAGCATGAGTTAATTTGCATTTTTATCATTCTAACCACCAGTTGTAACAGCACCATTTGTTGTAAATGGTGGTGTTCTTTTTTTTTTCCCCTGGATGGTTTTTGATCTTTTGTCAAAGATCAAGTGATCATAGGTGTGTGGGTTCATCTATGGATTTTCAATACTATTCCACTGATCTTCCTGCCTGTCTCTGTAACAGCACCATGTTTTTCTCACTGTTATTCTGTAGTATATCTTGAGATGTGGGATGATGATTCTTCCAGAAGTTCTTTTATTGTCCAGTATATATTCTAGGTTTTATTATTATTCCAGATGAACTTGAGATTTGCTCTTTCTATCTCTCTGAAGAATTTATTTGTAATTTTGATGAGAAGTACATAAAAATCTTCAGGTTGCTTTATGTAAGATGCCCATTTTTATTATGTTTATACTGCCTATCCAAGAGCATGGGAGGAATTTTCATCTCCTTGTATATCAGATATACATTGTATATATTGCTTATAATTCCTTCAATTTCTGCTGTTATGTCTCTGTTTTCATATCTGTGTTCTCTGGTTAGTCTCCCTAAAGGTTCATCCATTTTGTAGTTTTCTGAAAGAACCAGTTTTTGGTTTTCATTATTCTTTTTATAGTTTCTTTTGTTTCTCCTTGGTTAATTTCATCCCTGTGTTTGATTATTTCCTACCATCTACTGTTTTTATCTTGAATGTATTTGCTTCTTTTTGTTCCAAATCGTTCAGAAGTGATGTTAAGCTGCAATTATGTGTTCTCTTCAACTTCTTTACAGAAGCACTCAGAGCTATGAGTTTTTCTTTTACCACTTTTTTATTGTAGTTCATAAGTTTTTGTATTTTCTGCCTTCATTTTCATTAAATTTCTTTATTTCTTCCCTGTCATAGTATCATTGAGTAGATAGTTGTTGAATTTCCATATGTATGGAAGATTCCTTATATTTTAGTTGTTGATCTGATTGGATACATGAGACTATTTCAGTCTTCTTGCATCTGTTATGACTTGTTTTGTGTCTGATTATATAGTCAGTTTTACAGAAGGTTCACTGAGGTGGTAAACAAAATGTTTATTCTTTTGTTTTAAGATGAAATGCTCAGTAGATATCTATTAAGTGGACTTGGTTCATAATTTCTGTTAGGTTCACTGTGTCTCCAGTTTCTGTTTCCATGATCTGTCCGTTGTTGAAAGAAGGATGTTAAAGTCTCCTACTATTATTGAATGAGTTCCAGTGTGTGCTTTAAGCTTCAGTTGTTTTTCTTATACATATGTGTGCGTTTTTGAATATGGGGCATAAATATCCAGAACTGAGAGTCATATTGGTGAATTTTCCTTTGATGATTTTGTTGTGTTCTTCTGCATCTTTTTTTTTTTTTTTTTTTTTGTAACTCTTGGTTGAAAGTCTATTTTATTAGATATTTGAATTGTGACTTCAGCTTGTTTCTTGGGACCATTTGCTTGGAATTTTTTCAGCCTTTTACTTTGAGGGAATGCATGTTTTTAAAACATAACTGAGTTTCCTGCAGCAAAATTCTAGGTCTTGCTTACATATTCAGCCTGTTAGTCTGTGTCTTTTTATTGGAGAATTGAGTCAATTGATGTTAGGAGATATAAAGAGCCAGTTATTGTGGCTCCCAGTTATATCATTTCTAGATGTGGATTTATGATTTTGTGGCCTTTTTTTCTATTTAGTTTGTTCTGAGAAGATTAATTCTTACTTTTTCTTGGGTGTAGATTCCCCACATGTTTTTTTTTCTATAGTTCTCTGGAGGGTTGGATTGTTGGAAAGATATTGTTGTTTATTTGTTTTTTTTTTCATGGAATATGTTGGTTATTTCCTCTATGGTAATTGAAATTTTCACTGGGTACTGTTGCCTGTGCTGGCATTTTTGTTTTCGTATGGACTGTGTTACATCTGCCCAAGATCTTCTGACTTTTAAAGTTTCTGTTCAAATGTCCAGTGTAATTCTCATGGGTCTTTCTTTATGTGTTACTTGACATTTTCCCCTTACTGTTTTCAATATTATTTTATTTTTCCTGTGTATTGGCATTTTAATTATTACATAATAAGATTCCTTGTGATTTACCATGCCAAGCTGCAATTTCAGCCAACTGAGCCATAAAAGACGTGCAGGAACAACACTGCCCAAAACAACAGAGAACTCGAAGAAGTGTCAGTGCATGGACCTTCAGCTTTTTCTTCCCCACATTCTAGGATATCTTGCACCTATCTGTTGTTGTGTTTTATTGGTGAGGCTTGCATTTGTGACTCCTGATTTCTTTCCTAGCTTTTCATTTCTAGATTTCTCTCCCTTTGTGTTTTCTTTAATGTTTCTATTTCCATGTTTAGATTCTGGATGGGTTTTGTTCAATTATTTTACCTGTTTGATTGTATTTTCCTGTGTTTTCTTAAGAAATTTGTTTCCACTAGCCATCTGGATTTCATGAATGCTAAATGCCCTTGGTGACATTGACTAAAGCCTGTCTTTCTCTTGATTCTAATTGCAATAAAATCCTCCATGCCCAGTTGTCTCTGTGAATCTGTGGTTCTGTGGTTCAGGGATTTGGTGATCCTGAGATCCTGGATATATAAAAGCTTTACGGAGTCAAGCATATTGTGGGATCCTAAAATACTGGAGTGAATAAACTCCTGAAATTCTGTTGCAATAGAGTGCCTGGAATTCAAGTTTTCTTTGTGTGTTGCACGAGTGATTGTGGTGCTAGAGTTCTGGGTCTGTTCCAGGCACAGGTGCAAGCTGGAATAAGCCAAAGTCTCTTTCTGGGCAGGGGTTCTTGATTTCCTGGTTCATCTGAGGGTCCTAGTTATACTTGGTGTTGAGAAAGATGTTTTGGCCTCAACTGTAGCTGCCAGCAGCCCCAGTCAACCAGGTTCACTTGAAAAAAGGGGATGGCAATAAGAGAAGGGACAGGAGGGCAGGAAGAGATGAAACCAGGACAAAGTTCTGTAATGAAGGCTCAAGGTTTATTGTTTGCCTTTCAAATAAAAAGGCGAAAACCCCACTCCCACAAGATGAGTCTCTTCTTTGCTTCAGGCCAGCAGTGTGGGTGAGCTTTATGCATCCTTAGTCTCCGGCAGGAAGTGTTTCAAGCAAGCTCAGAAGGAAGCCTATTCAATTCAGCTCTTATGGCAGACTGCAGGTCTCCAAGGACTGCAACACCTCCTAGGTCCTATTGTTGTTTGGTCTATTGTGGTAAACAGCTCATTCCAGCCTTCTGGGGGTGGGGGAGAAAGGGCACAGTTCCCCTCTTAATTTTTTAAGATGGCAGTGCCAATAACTGGACAGGGCACAATATTTCATTCCATCTAGGGTCTCGATTGGCTAAGCAACTGTGCCTGGCTTAGATTGAATTTTATATTACTCCTATATCATCCGCTTTTGAGGAGAACGTACGTAGCATATTGATGTATGCCTCTGTCTTAGGTTTATAGGAGCTCAAAACACTCTTACTCTTCATTGACTAACTGGCCATCATTCACACACTCTTTAGACCAAGGCTACATTCAGACAAAAGAACCTGTGGGCTAACACAATTCTTCACAGTAAATAGCTGAGCTTGCTGAAAGTAATCTTGTGGGAGGGTAATCAACCTGCTTAAAATACAAGGTTTAGATGTTAAAAGCAACATGATTATTCAAGCAATGTAGAAAATATGATTAGAAGTGGAAGTATTCTAATATCTAATCCAACTGCTAATTAGCAGGAATCAGACACAAATCTGGCCACCAGGTGGGTGGCTTAATAAAAAATACTTACTGTCTAGTAAGATTGGAGACTGTTAAATCAAATTAAATCAGCTGTCTGATTTTAAGCCATCTTCATAATTAGATTCATAATTATTAGTCTCAAGATCTGTGTCCACTTGACCAACAAATCTTTAAGGTAGCCATAGTGCTCTCTTCATTTTTTCAGAAAATACAGACTGAGCCAAGGCCCCAAAGTAAAACAGGGTTAGAACCATTCCAAGTATTAGTTAAGGGGGTCTCTCCACATCACCCTGGTGAATGAGCTGGAAGTAACTGGATTCCAGTGGTGATTCGCTGCAGACTGACATTTAGCATCAGTTTGCAGAAAATTTAAAAACAAATAAGACAAAAGCAAGGTGTGCTTTTAGTGACCTTGGGGGTATAATTCCCCATTTCTAGTTTTAACAAGCCATTTTTTTTTAGAATGTGATGTGCATTTTCAACAATTCCTTATCCCATTGATTTATAAAGAATTCCAGTTTTATGTTCAATACCAAATTCCTTACAAAATGATATAAAGTTGTATAGGCTGGCCCATTGTCCATTTTGAGGACTTTAGGTAATTCCATAGCATTAAAGTCTTGTAAGGAAAGATCAATTACATTTCTAGACACTTCTTCTGAATGTAGAAAAGCAAAAAGGAATCCTGAGCAAGTGTCAATACAGACATGTATATATTTCAATTTTTGAAATTCTACATAATGAATTACATCCATTTGCCAAATATGATTAGGCATAAGGCCTCTTGGATTAATGCCTACATGGGGAGCCAGAGATAAAGTAAGACAGGATATTGTTTTACAATTATTCTAGCCTGCTCCTTAGTGATCTTATGTCAACCTTAAAGTGTGACTAGAGAGATGAAACTTATTATGATCTCATCTAGTCAAAGCAACAGGATCCAAAATTAAGCCTTCGCCTATTAAAGCTCTGTCAATACAATCACTGCCTGCAGCTAAAGGTCCAGGAAGGCCAGAATGAGCTCTTATATGGCCAATATAAAAGGAAATTTTCCTGGTAAAAATGAGGTTTTGTAGTCAAAAAAACAAAGATCTGGCTGCAGTATTGAACTGCAGTCCACCACATGCCACATGTTTCTAACAAGGGTACAGACTCAGCCACATAAAGGCTATCAGTAAAAAGATGAAAAGCGCCATTTACAAATTGAAAAACATTTAGAACTGCTGTCAGTTCTGCTGGTTGAGCAGAGTGTCCAGGCATCGCTATGACTACCTGTTGATTATTTAAGAGATACCCTGCTCATCCTTTAGAGGACCCATCAGTAAAGATTAAAAGAGCATCACGTAGAACCTGCAAAGAAGTCATGTTAGAAAATATAACCTCATGTATATTTAAAAACTGTATCAATTTATCTGGAGGATAATGATTGTCTAAAATGCCATTAAATCCTATTTGAGCAAGCAACCAATATGTACTATTCTGCTTTAACCAAGTATTCTGATCTGCATTAACAGGCTGAATAATGACATCTGGCTCTTTGCCAGAATAAGTCAATGCCTGTTTTCTTCCAAATATAATCATATTGGCTACCACCTCATAATATGATAGGATGCTACGTTTAGGGAATATCTTTGAATGTATTCACATGAGTGGAGCCTTTTGCCTCAACAATCCTGTAGGTGTATAAGTTGTATTAAAATTTAACAAATGTAAAGGTAATGAATAATCTATGTAAGTGACGAATTGTTCCTCAATGGCTCTTTCTACTTGTTGTAAGGCCAACAATCCTTCCAGGTTTAAGGATCAAACGAAGGTAAGATCAACACTCCCTTTGAGAATATCAAATAAAGGTTTCAATTGCCTTGTCATAACCTTAAGCTTAAAATAGGAATGAAGACAATTGATATCGCTGAACAACTTTTGGAAATCATTTAAAAATTTTAAACTGTCTCTGCAGATTATAATCTTCTGGGGACAAGCAGGTTGATTCATAAGCCTAAAGCCCAAATAATTATAAGGTTCCTGAGTTTGTACCTCTTCGGAAGCTATTTGTAATCTTTTATCAGCTAATGCCTGTTGTAAATCTCTATAACATAAAAGTAAGTCCTGAGGATCTGTCCCTCCTAAAACAATATCATCTGTCTAATGACAGATGTACATCATTGGCCATTGCTGTCTTACAGGCTCAATGGCTTGTGCTACAAACTTTTGACATAATCTGGGACTATTACTCATGCTCTGTGGAAGAACTACCCATTGATACCTTTTTATTGGCTCTTTAAAAGTAACAGAAGGAACACTGAAAATAAATCTTTTGCAATCCCGAGGATGCAAGAGAATGGTGAAAAAAAACAATCTTTTAAATATACTATTATTTTATCATGCACTTTAGGAATGGCCACTGGAGATGGAAGCCCAGATTGTAGAGTTCTCATAGGTATTATGGCTTCATTAACCTTTCTTAAATCTTGCAACAATCACCATTTTTCACATTTTTTCTTTATAACAAATATTGGAGTGTTCTAAGCCGACTGAGATTTTACTATATGTCCTGCCTCAAATTGCTCCTGCATAAGCAATGAAACAGCTTCTACTTTTTTCTTTAGACAAAGACCGCTGATCAACCCACACTGAGACATTATTAATCCATTGAATTTTATCAGCATGAGATGACAGCAAGACAGTGGCCATTGTGGAAAATACGCCAAACATCTAGTGTCAAAATGAAGCTTAGACACATCAAAAGATTTAACACCTTGCTTTTCTTTTCCTAGTGCTCAGTCAGGCAAAAATCTTTGTCTTAGGATTTGTTTCATCACTACTTCATTAGGGCTGCACATCATAATACCCATCTGTGACAAAAGATCTCTTCCCCAGAGGGTAACACGCAAATTCAGCAACACATAGGGCTGAATTTGTCCTGAATTGCCATCTTCATCTCTCTAATTTAGAAGTTTAGAACTATATTTCGGGTTATTGGCATAACTAATACCCTGACGGTGAGTGAGAGTATCACACAAAGGCCAGGCTCAAGGCCACTCTTGTCCTCTAATAATTGTTATGTCAGCTCCCATGTCCATTAGTCCTTCCAAACATTTTGTTTCAATTATTAGCAAGATTAGGGCTCTTGCTAGTAATAGACCCTGTTTAATACTGGACAAACTTCCACTAAGATACTCTTTAGTAGGTAATTGATTTCAAGAACAGTGGGCAGCCATAGCAATTTGTGCATCCACATCTACAGGCAGCTCAACCTGCTTAGCATTACCTTCATATTGACCTTCTACTAACAGCATGTTTAAGATCCCAATCTGCATTACCTGCCTGAGCTTTTATCATGGTAGATTTCTGACTAGTATCACGGCATTCTGAGCTCCAAAGCAAGTAATCTCCTCCTGACAAAGTAGCCTTACAAAACGTTTTCCAACCTTGAAGCATTAAATTTGATTCTACCACAGTATCCAATAACGCTTGTGTAAAGGGGGGCTGTAGGCCCATATTGTGACACTGCAATTTTCAATTCTTTTATCATTTTGAACTCCAATGCCTGATATTGTCTAGTTCTTCTGTTCTGCTGGTCAATTACATCAACTACAGGAAATGCTAACATGTCAGATGTATCTTGCCCATCCCCAGGAGATTGATTCACAGCTTTCTAATGGTGATTGACACATCTCAGAATCATCGTTCTTTTTCATACCTGACGGACACTTTAACTTCTATAGCTCATTAGTCAATTTCTGCTGCTTAATTTCCATCTCTAACTTATATACCTTAATGTCCATTTGCGCAGCTTTTGCTGCATCAAGGTGGAGTGGAAGCTGCATAGGGGGGCCAATCCTCGTGATATTTCGAAGTCCTTTTCTTTAAATCAGCTCGTTCCTCTACACCTGATTCATCATCAGAATCTCCAATTTCTTTTATCAGAGCTATAAGAGATGTACTAGATCTACATTTCTCTGATTTAGAGTTGATAGTGCCCCTTCTTGACTTTCTCTGATAGGCATTCTTGGAACTCTTCAAGCTGTGCCTGTGCAGTAGCTAATGCCTCCAAGGTCTTTTTATCTATTTTATTATCAAAAGCATCTTTTACAAGCTCCCAAAAGCAGAGTGTTAGAATATGCCTTGGTGGTTCTTAAAACTAGTCCAACTGTTTCTCAGGTTTTTTTTATTCAAAGTTCCTTCCTGTGGGAACCATGGGCAGTATGAATTTATTTCTGCCAAGAATTTTTCTAACATATTATTTGAAAACCCTGTTCCTCCCACCTGGAGCAGCTCTTGTAGGCTGTGGGCAAATGCCTGTTCGGAATTCTCTTGACCCAAAATTCATTGTCAGCTCCTAGGTAAAATTAGCAATGGGCCAGCACCTATTCCACTTAGTTTGTATGCTTGATAAACACACTTTCTGCAAACATGGCCATCAAAAAATAACCATAACTAGGATGAGTATCAAAATTGTTTGCTACTTACCAAGTGTACATGATACTCTCCTTCTTGTTCCATTTCCCATAGAGTTCTACACAAGACAATGTACCTCAGCTGATCTCTTTTCCTCAGGCCCTGGAACCAGCGCCATTCTGTAGCCACCAGCAGCCACCATCAAACAGATTTACCTGAAAGAGAGGCTGGGAATGAGAGAAGGGACAGGAGGGCAGGAAGAGATGAAGTCAGAAGAAAGTTATCTAATGGAGGCTCAAGGTTTATTGGCAAGAGGTGTTTCAAGCAAGCTCAGCAGGCAGTCTATTCAACTCAGCTCTTATGGCAGACTGCAGGTCTCCAAGGCCTGCAACACCTCCTAGGTCCTTTTGTGATTTGATCTATTGTGGTAAACAGCTTTTACTTGCCAGCTCATGGATGGGGGATGGGCACACTCAACTGTAATCTGGGTTTGTCCTATTTCCTGAGAGTCTAGCTACCTGTGTAATTTGGTGATCTTGTGATCATGGATGTGTCAGAGCATCTGAGACTCACTCTAGCTTTCTTTGGGTTTTGTAGGGGCAGGTGCAGAGCTAATGCCACAGGTAAGCTTCAGGCAAATTGCAAGCTAGAAGGAACACATAGCTTTGGTAGGTCAATTTTTCCTGTGTCCCTAGATTCTGTTGGTCCCAGTTAATCTTGAATAACAGGGCAGAAGTTGTGGATTCACTTTTGATCTTGAGCATTTCATAGCACCTGGAAGACAGACTACCTCTGAATATTGTCATTGTTGTTAATAGCTGAAGAGTGTTCCATTGTATAAAAAAACATTTTTTATCCATTCTTTTGTGGGACTTCTGAGATGTTTCCAGCTTCTGGCTATCATAACAATGCTGCTATAAACATAGTGGAATGTCCCCATGGGAGGGTAAAACATTGTTTTCATATAAATCCATGTGTAGTATAGGTGTGTAGAGTTAAAAATTATAAAAATAATTTTATAAAATGTATGTAGGCTTTTCTTTAGGCCTCACTTTAAAGGGCATGGTAAATTTTCTCTGAAGCAAGCTAAAAATGTAGACTGGTCAGTTTTAGGAACCAGCTAACCACAAAGGGAAGAGAGGAATGCAAGTCATCTAGGTGGTGCTGAGAAACTAGTGACCATGATGACAGGGTAGGGCTGTGTCCAGAGCAATTGAGAAATAGTTGAGCAAGTGACAGGACAAGGCCACAATGACAGGGCAAGGCCACAGTGACAGGGAAAGGCCACATTTTTGAGGAGAATGAGTATGCAGAGTGTTTTCCACATGACCCTGAGTCACTTAGGTTGGGTTCCTCTGAAATTTTCTGCTATTTTTATATAATGTTTCCTTTGCAACCCCTCAACTCCTCCTATCTCCCCTGGCTTCAAGTTTTCCCCTTATAAAGAGCCCCTCAGCCAGCCGGTCTTGGTCAATTCAGCTCCTGCATTAGCAAATGAATTGACCATTAGCCTGCTGACTCTCCCGAATAAAGCCTCTGCTGTTTGCATCCAGATTTGGTGTCATGAGAGTCTTTGGGTGCCCATGAATTCCGGAGACTTGAGTGAGGGTCTCCCCTGACGGGATCTTCAGGTGGACATTCAGACAAATCTATTTCTAATTTTCTAATAAACCCCCAGGTGGATTTCCAGAGAGGATTTACCAGTTTGCAATCTCAACAGCAATGAAGGAGTGTTTTACTGTCTTCACATCCTAGTCACTGTGTGTTTTCACCCGAGATTTTAATCTTTGCCATTCTAATTTGTGTAAGGTGGGATCTCAGATTCATTTTCATATATGTTCTCATGACCACTAAGAACTGTGAACATTTCTTTAAGTACTTTTAAAACATTTTAAGCAGAAATTTGTCTCTTGTGAATTCTCTGTTTGATTATATACCTCATTTTTGGATTGTGTCCTTGGTTTTTTTGTGTTTGTTTGTTTTTGTTTTGTTAGTTTCTTGATTTCTTTATGTATTTTGGCTATTAGCCCTCTATTAGATGAGGGGTTAGGGAAGATTTTTTTCCCAGTCTGTACATATTCAATTTGTCCTATTAAGTGTCCTTTGCCTTACAGAAGCTTTTCAATTTCATATAGTCCTGTTTATCAATTCTTGAATTTTGAGCCATTGGAATTCTTTTTAAGAAATTTTTTTTATGCCAACAATTTCAAGGCTCTTTTCTAGTTTCTCTTATATTAGATATAGTATATCTCATTTTATCTTGATGTCATTGATCCATTGAACTGGAGCTATATGTAAAGTGACAAAGATGGATCCAATTTAATTATGCTACATATAGAGTGCCAGTTAAACTAGGAACATTTATTGAAGATGATTTTTCCCACTGTATATTTTTGGCTCTTTGGCAAAGATCAAGTGTCCTTAAGAGTGTGTGTTTGTGTGTGTGTGTGTGTGTGTGTGTGTATCTGTGCACACGCATGCCTTGGATCTCGTATTCTATTCCATTGATCAATATGCAGGTCTCTGTTTCAATACTGTGAAGTTTTTATGACTATTTCTGTATTGTACAGCTTGAAACCCAGAAGGGTAATTCCAACAGCAGATTGTTTATTGTTAAGAATTATTTTCAATAATCTGTGTTTTTTCCTTTCCAGATGAAATTAAGAGTTGTCCTTTCTATGTCTTTGAAGAGTTGTGTTATGATTTTTGCAAGAATTGTGTTGAGTCTATAGATTGCCTTTGATAGGTTGATCATTTTTACTTTGTTAATTCTGCCAATACATGGACACGGTAGATGTTTCCATTCTGAGATATTTGATTTCTCTCTTGGGAGACTTGATGTTATTGTCATACAGATCCTTCACTTGTTTGGTAACAGTTATTCCAGGGTATTTCATATTGTTTGGGAGTATTGTGAAAGCATTTGTTTCCACAATTTCTTTCTTAGCATGTTTATCATTTGTGTAATGAAAGGCTAGTGATTTATTTGAGTTAATTTTATAGCCAATCACAATCCTGAAGTTGTCTATCAGCTGTAGAATTTTGAGGTAGTAATTTTGAGGTCATTTATGCATATTATTGTATTATCTGCGAAGAGTAATATCTTTTCTTCTTATTTGTCAACATCTAGACCCCTCAATCTCTCCGTCTTATTGTTCTAACTAAAACTTTGAGTACTGTATTGAATAGATATGAGGAGAGTGTGCATTTTTCTTTAGTACCTGATTTTAGTGGAATTGATTCAAGTATCTCTTGATTTATTCGATATTGGCAATTGCTTTGCAGTTAATTGATTTTATTAGCTGTAGGTGTGGACCTTTGTTTCTTAGTCCCTCCAATACTTACTTACATAAAGTAGGGATGTATTTTGTGAAATGCTCTTTTAGCATCTAATGAGATGAAAATTTGACTATTTTCTTTGAATTTGTTTTAATATTCAATTATGTTATTGAATCTTCCTGTATTGAACCATCCTTGCATCCCTGGAATGATGCCTCCTTAACCATGGTGAGTGATAATTTTCATGTTTTCTTGGCTTTGTTCTGTGAATTTTATTGGATACTTTTGCATTAATATTCATAAGTGAAATTGGTCTGAAGTCTCCTTCTTTGTTGCATCCTTGGTTGGTTTAGATATCAGAATGTGGCTTCATTGAATAAAGTAGGTTGTTTCTTCTGTTTAATTTTATAGAATACTTTGATGAATATTGGTATTAGGTCTTCTTTGAAGGTTTAGTAGCATTCTTCCCTAAAGCCATCTGGTTCTAGGCTATTTATGGTTAGGAGGTTTTTAATGACCTGTTTTTTGTTTGTTTGTTTTTTGTTGTTGTTTTTTGTATAAAATCTGGGGCCTGTTTTAAAAAGTTTAACTGCTTTTTATTTAAATTTGGTATGTGTTATTTGTCTAGAAAACCATCTATTTCATCTACATTTTCCAGTTTGGTCCAGAAAAAAACTTTTATTTTTTTATACTAGGATCTGATTTTTTTGTTGAATGTTAGGTCCCTGGTCTGTAGGGTGTCCCATGAGGGTCTCCAGCACAGCTGGAGACAGGGTGCAAGCAGGGAGAGTCTGTGCCACACCTACTACATTTGCCTGCATCTACACTATCAACACCCACTTGCTCCCAGTTTTGGCACTTATCTCTCCATGACAACACAGTTCAGGGAGAGGAGAGAATCCCAAAGGCATTTCAGAAGAGCAGAACTCTTTCCAAGTGTTACAGCTCTAGTATTACATCTCTTGAGATAGAAACTCTCAGACAATGGGATTATTCTGACACAATTTTTACTTCTCCTGAGTATACAATATTGGGGTGGGTTAAGGTCTGGTAGCAGATAACCCTTATTGGCTTGGTCTGAGAGATTGGGAGTGCCTCATCTACATGAGGAAGAGCCTGTGGTAATATTCCTACATGACTGGTGGCCATAGACCTGTCTGTGTGAGGTGCTGTGTGGGGCTGAGAATAAGTCAAAAGAGCCAGGGTAAATGCCAAATATTTTCAGTAACATGAGGGTCCATGATTCAAAGCTTATGCTCGAACAGACACCCAGCTGCTTCTCACAGCCCACAGCCCTACTTTGAATATTCTCCATGTTTGTAATTATATATCCTTTTCATTTCTGATTTGTCAATTTGGGTACTGTGTTTGTGTCCCTTAGTTAGTTAAGCTAAGAATTTATCTACCTTGTTGATTAGTTCAGAGAAAAATGTTTAGTTTTGTTAATTCTTTGCATCCTTCTCTCTCTTTCTATTTGGTTGACTTACACCTTGAATTTGACTATTTCCTACCTCTCACTTCTCTTGGGTCTCTTTGTATCTTTTTGTTCTAGAACTCTCAGGTGTGCTGGTAAGTTGCTAGTGTAAGATCTCTTTAGTTTCTTTAACAGGATACATGCTGCCATGAATTTTTCTCTTAGAATTGCTTTTATTGTGTACCATAACTTTGGATATGTTATGTCATTATTTTGTTAAAATTCCAGAAAATCTTATATTTCTTTCAATTCTTCCCTTTCCGGGCTAACATTGCATAGAAAGTTGTTCAGGTTTTACATGCATGTGTGATTACTCTTGTTTTTGCTTTTCTTGAAGACAGGCTTTATAGCTCTTTGTGATCTGATAGAATGCATGGGAATATTTCAATCTTCTTGTATTGGCTGAGCCTTGTTTTGTTCCCAGTTATATGGTGAATTTTGGAGAAAGTACCATGAGGTACTGAAAAGAACATATGTTCTTTAGGGTGAAATGTTCTGTAGATATCTATTAATTCAATTTGGTTCATAAACTCTGTTAGTTTCACTGTGTCTCTGTTTAGTTTCTGTTTCAGTGACATGTTCATTAGTGAGATTAGTGAGGTGTTAAAGTATCAGATTGTTATAGTGTGTGGATCATTGTGAGTTTTGAGCCTTCGTAAATTTTCTTTTATGAATGTGGGAGGTCATGTATTTGAGACACAGATGTTTAGAATTGAAACTTTCTCTTAGACTTTTCTTATAATAAATATAAAGTGTCTTTTCTCATCTTGCTTAAAGACTTTTGGTTGAAAGTCTATTTTATTAGACATTAGAATGGCAACTCCAGCTTGTTTCTTTTGATCATTTGCTTAAAATTAATTTTATTTTCCAGCTTCTCTGAGGGAGTGCCTTTCTCTGAGGTGTCTCTGTTATTGAGGTGTGTTTCTCGTATTCTGAAAATAGGTGGGTCTTGTTTGTGTATCTAGTTTGTCAGTCTATGTCTTTTTAGAGGTTAGTTCAGTCCATTAATATTGAGAGATATTAAAGACAGATTATTGTTAGTCCTGTTATGTTTGTTTTTGTAGGTGTCATTGTATGCCTGTGACTCTGAATTTTATTTTTTGACTTTGTTGTGAGATAATTAATACCTTTTCTTTGTTTTGGTACAGGTACCCCCTTGTGTTGGAATTTCCCTCCTAGAATCCTCCATCAGACTAGATTAATAGACAGATTCTGTTGGTTTGGATCTGGAATATTTTTTGTTTCTCCCCTCTGTTGATTGCAAGCTTTGCTGAGTATAGTAGGCTTGACTGTTATTTGTGTTCTCTTAGAATCTGCATCACCTCTGTCCAGGCTGTTCTATTGTTTACTATTACTATTGAAAGTTCTTCTGTAATTCTGATAGGTATACCTTTATTCATTACTTAACCACTTTCCTTTGCAACTTTCAATGGTATTACTTTTTTTTCTGTGCATTTAATGCTACATGATGAGAGGATTTTCTTTTTTGATATCATTTATTTGTTGTTTTATTGGGCTATTTGTACCTTTTTGGCCAATTCTTTATGTTCAGGAAGTTTTGTTCTATAATTTTTTGAAGATATTTTTAGTTCCTTTAATCTGGGAATCATAGTTCTTCTCTACTCCCGTATTCTTAGATTTGGTGTTTTCATTGTGTCCTGGAATTCTTGACTGTTTTGAATAAGGATATTTTTATGTTTTGAATTTTTTGACAGTTTTTTTCAATTTTTCTATAATATCTTCTACACTTGAGATTCTGTTTACATTTCCCAATCTCTTTCCTAGGTTTTCCATTTCCAGAGTTGATTACATTTATGATTTCTTTATTGTTTCTACTTCCACCTTTAGGTTTTGGACCACCTTATTTAATTTCTTTACTTGCTTGATTGTGTTTTACTGTATTTATTTCATGAATTTATTAGTTTCCATTTTTTTTTATGAGCTTCTACCTGTTTACCTGTGTTTTCCTGTATTTCTTTAAGTGAGTTATTGATATCATCCTTAAAGGACTTGTTATCTTCATGAGATGGGACTTTAGCCCAGCTTCCTAATTTTCAAGTGTGTCATTGTATTCAGTGCTTGCTGTGGTCGGTCAACTGGGTTCAAATGAAGCCCACACATATTGTCTTCTGTTCCTTATAATCTTGTGCTTGCCTGTTGTCATCTGATTACTCCTGGTGTTTTCAGGTATAGGTTTCTTTGTCTGGAGCCTGCCTCTTTTGTCACTGGGTTGCTTCAGGTCCCCTAGTAAACCTGTGGTCCTGGCTGTAGCAGATCTCCTCTGGGGCTTTCTAACTGTGGCATCTTCAGAGGGGCAGAGAAACTGCTGATCTGTTTCCCTGTCTTCTGGTAATTTTCTTGGAAGCCTTCAGACTGTTGTGTCTTGAGAGGAACACTAAAGCTGTTGTCCTAGGTGGAGGTGTTCACCAGGGGGATGGGTATTATCTGTGGTTTTTGTTTTCCTGTGTGTATCAGAACGTTTTGGTTTGTTGGTCATCTTTTCTTCATGCTGTGGAGCTCCTAGTAGGTTTTCAGACTGTGGTATCAGTTGCCAGTTGCCTTTTGTGCAGAGAAACTCCTGGTATGCTTGCAATCTGTAGTGTCTTTAGGGAAGCAGACAATCTGGTGATCAGTTGCCCAGTTACTCTGAGTATAGTAAACCTTCTGTTATTTCTTTATACTGTGATCTCAGTTGCCTGTGTGCAACTGACCTCCTGGAATGTCTCAGGCTGTGGTGTCTTCAGAGGAGCAGATTAACCAAAGGATCTGCTATGCCAGGAGGCAATGGCCTGAAAGCATAGTATCTTTTTCACATATTAAAATTTGTGTTGTGATTTTGATGGTGATTGGATTGAATTTGTAGATTACTTTTGGTAAGATGGGCATTTTCACTATGTTAATTCTACTTATCCATGTACATGGGATGTCTTTCCACCTTTGATGTTTTCTTCAATTTCCTTCAACAAGGTTTGAAGTTCTTACAATACAAATTTTTATTTGCGTGAATAGTGTTATTCCAAGATATTTTGTAACATACATGGTTATTTTAAATTTTCTTTTTCAGTAGTTTCATTCTTGTTCCATTTAGCCATTGTATAATGGGGTAAATGACTTCTTTTGACTTAATTCTATATCTAGGTACTTTGATGAATGTGCTCATCAGCTGTACAAGTTCTCTGTTACAATTTTTGAGTTCATAATGTATTCTATCATATCTTCTGGAAAAGTCAATACTTTTACCTCTTCGTTTGCAATTTGTATCTCCTTTATTGTCTGTGGTTTTCTCAGTGTCCTGGCTTGAACTTAATACTATGTTGAATTGAGAGGCATAGAGTTATTAGCATTCTCTCATCCAAGATTTTAATCTACATGTCTTGTTTCCATTTATATTGATATTAGCTAATTGATTATTCTACATTGCTTTTATTATCTTTAACTATATGCCTATATTCATGATTTTCCCAACTTTTTTTATAATGGGATTATTGCGTTTATCACAGGCATTTTTGTCCTATAATGAGATAAGCATGTTTATTTTTTTTAAAGTTGATATATGGTGGATTAAGTTGATGGATTTCCCTATATTAACCAAACCTGTACCCATGGATGATTATGTTTCTTTGTTGGGTCATTGTGTGATTTAAGAGTCATGGTGACAGAGTCCTCATTAAAACTACTTTTCTATAGAACACTCCTACTTATTATGTACCATATTATACCTAATCTGTTTTGTTACTGTTCCCCCATAACACATCTACCCATCATAGCTATGTAAACAACATTGAGTAAGAGATCTGCATTCCCCAACAACCGTCTTTGTGTCCATGGTTACTTAAGCTCTTTTGATCTGTGTTTGGTAGAATTAACCTGTAATTTACATCTAATAATTATTTAGAATATAGGTATGCACAATATGTTTATCTGTATGGATGTGCTATGCTTATAGATGGAAGGTTATCTATTTATTATTTTACCATTTCTACTGCAAGTTTTGTAGTGCCATTGCATTTAAGACCCAAGTAATTCACTATTATGTCAAAGTAACCCATATTTAAAAATTTGTTTGAACAGCAACCAGATTGTTTTCTTTATGAATAAAAATGCAATAAAAATATTGTGAAGAATTTTCCCTGTGTTTGTTGACTCTGTTTGGTATATCCTAAGTTGAATGGTACTTGGGTTTGTGGTCATCCTATGGCTACTTCTTTGAGAAATCCTAGTATTTATTTCCAAAATATCTGTATAAATTTTCACACCAGCAAAAGGTTAGAGTATTCTACTTGATCTCCTTTCTTTTTAATATAAAATGTCACATTTTATTTTAGATTCTTGAGATTGTGAAATACAAAATAGAAAGACATTACATAGTCATATTTACATTGCATAGTCATACATTGCCTTTTCTAATGCCTACGATAAATCATTATTTTGCTTACCTGTCTTCTGGATATCGGCATTATGTCAGTAATTTGCCTTCTTTTATTTTCTTTCTTTGTTTACTGGATATTTCATTTATTTACATTCCAAATGGTATCTTCTTTCTCAATTTCTCACCTGGAAATCCCCTATCCCATCCTCTCTCTTTCTGCTTCAATGCGTGTGCTTCCCCTCCCAGCCATGAACTCCCAACTTTCCATCATGATATTTCTCTACACTGGGAAATTGAGCCTTCACAGGAACAAGAGCCTCTTCTCTCATTGATGTCTAACAAGGCCATCCTCTGCTACATTTGCAGATGGAACCTTGGGTTCTTGCACTTGTAGACTATTTTTGGTGGTTTAGTTCCTGGAAGCTCTGGGGTGTGGGTCTGGTTGGTTGATATTGTTGTTCTTCCTGTCAGTTGCAAACTCCTTTATCTCTTTAAGTCCTTTCTCTAACTCTACCATGGGGACCCTGTGCTTATTCCAATTGTTTGCTGCAAACATCAACCTCTGTATTTGTAAGACTTTGGTAGAACCTTGCAGGAGAGAGCTATTTTAGGATCCTGTCAGTAAGCAATTCTGCGTGTCACAATACTATCTGGGTTTAGTGTCTGTATATGGGACAGATCCATAGGTAGGACAGTCTCTGGATATCCTTTTCTTCATTCTCTAATCCACACTTTGTCTCCATATTTCCTTCCATAAGTATTTTGTTACTTATTCTAAGATGGACTGAAGCACTCACGCTTTGGTTTTTCTTCTTCTTGAGCTCCATGTGGTCTGTGAGTTGTGTCTTGGATATTGTGAGCTTTTGGGCTAATAGCCACTTATCAGTGAGTGCATACCATTTGTTTTCCTTTGTTCCTGGATTAACTCACTCACTGTGATATTTTCTAGTTCCATCCATTTGCCTAAGAATTTCTTGAATTCATTTTTTTTAATAGCTGAAAACTACTCCATTGTGGAAATATACCACATTTTTCATTTCCATTCCTCTGTTGAAGGATACCTGGGTTCCTTCCAGCTTCTGGATATTATAAATAAGTACAATAGTGGAGCATGTGTCTTTGTTATGTGTTGGAATATATTTTGTGTATATGCCCAGGAGTGGTATAGCTTGGTTCTTCACTTTTACTATGTCCAATTTTTTGTTCCACTTTTTCTATCAATCAGATAAAATGTATTTGGTTTATGTTGAGGTCTATGACACACTTGATTTTAATGAAGGGTCATTCCAATGGTTATCATTGTGTTCTTTATTCTGATATTCAGAAGACCTGTATGATTTGTTTAAATATTTTATTCTGTCCTATATGTCTAACCTATTAATAAAAATTTCTGTGATTGAACTGAAGTGTGACTCTTCAATTTCATTCCATGGATCAAGGAGTATCATTTCTAATAACATTCAATTTTAATATTACTGTGGTTCTCTCTCACCTGTGTCTCCCCATTGTCTATTTAAAGGCTTGTTCTTAGGAAGATTTACATTTTCTCTTAAAGACCCTTAATGCTCATTTACTTACTTTTTATCATTTTCATTTATTTATTGTGGATGATATAATTTTATTATATAAAGAATGTTTTTTTTTATGATGAGAATATCTCCAAAAGGAATTTCAAAGATTTTAAAGCATAAAGATAAAATATAAGGCTAAATTTCACACAACTACCATTAACCCATATCAAAAGTCTACAAGAAAAAAATTAAAATGGAAATCATTCATCAAGGCATGAACTTGAAAAAAACAAACTCAGAAAGTGGAACCTAAGCTCATCTCAGTGAAAATGTGATTTTTATGTCCCTAAAACTCAGATGTCTTCATCCGATATTGTAGGCATGAATATTAAGCTGAATTAGGGATTTCATTTTGATGATGTTGAGTGTTTTGGGGGTTAAGAAGGCAGGTGGCAGTGTATATAGCTGAAGACCCTATATAAAATGTCAACAGTCATTAGTGGGTTGTTTTCCTTAAACACATTTATGCTCTTTCTATGTTCAATGTTCACTGTATATTCTCACCTATCTCTTCATAGTTACATATATTTTGTATTATCTGTGCTGAAAGAATGTTTTGTGTATTATATTAATGCATCATTTGTCAATAATAGAAGTCTGTAACCTACTACTTAGTCAAGTAGTAGAAGGCAGGATATCTTGTATGCAGAAAGAAATATGAAGTAGATCCAGGCATAAGAAAATTTCTTTCAAATGATGTAAAGATAAAGACACATAGACTATGAGTCCAGGCATAAAGGTGCAAAAATAAATTTAGATTAAAATAAATGAGTTATCTATAATTTTTCAAATTGTAGTAGTGTTTATATATATGACCACTATATTTGTAAATATGTATTTGAGTCTGATTCTCGTTATTCTGAACATAGAACTGAAAAGAATAACCAAACAAATATTTAACACTCATTCTTGAGGTTCTCACTTCCACTCAAGCATTTTATTATACACCTAAAACCTGTGGCTATATTTAGTGTGGCATGCCGATTGAAAGTTTAAAATTATATGTATGTGTATGATTTTATGTACAACTTACTTAGCAAAATTTTTTTGTTCTTCAAATTTATATACCTATTTCCTTCTTAAATCTATGATAGTAATCTTTTGTGTAAATATATGTTTATCTGGAACCATTTCCCTTTTGACAAACATCTGTTCTGAATCTAATGTATGGACATTACATGGAAATAAGTAGAAATTGCCTTTTCATGACTTTATGTAATGACCTAGATAGAGCATTACTCAATAGAAAACTCTACATACTAGGGAACTTTGGTTAAGATGTTTATTACAACACAGTGAATCATTCTTCTCCTATAGTTTATTTACTGTAAATATTCTTGTACAAAGAGACAGAGATTTGTTTATGATTGAGGCCATTTGCTTTAAAATTGGATCCAAGTATGTCTGGTGAAATAATTTCAAAGATGGATTTTTTTCAAATATATTATTTAACAATGTAGTGCTGACTAGACTATCACTTAGAATGCAAATAAGTCTGACATCATATCTAAACAAATGAATTTACCTCTGCTGAGAGTTAAAGTATACATATCAAAATCAGCAGATATAACACTTTTTGATGGGGACTGTAAAACTCCTGTTAAAACAGGTACATTAGTTAAATTTTCAATTGTAAGTTTTTGTTTTGTGCCTTTCAATAGTTGAAACTAAAATCATCTTGAAACAAAAGAATAAGTTAGTGACACTAAAACTTGCACACATATTTGTTAATATCATGAATATACAATTGAGAAAGAACAATATATCACTCACTTTTTAAATTCATTTTATATCTTCGAAACAAGCAGAAGGGGCTGAATTTCAGTTTTCATTTTTAATTTATTTACTAATTCATTTTACATTTGTTTCCTGGAATCTTCCTGTTCTCCAAGCCATATATTTACAAATATTCTCCAAGGATGAATGCAGCACCACCATAACCACAAAGATACCAGTTTGTCTGAGGTATCCAGTTCCAGTAAGAATGAGTATATTTTCTCCCTCTAGAACCCCAAAATGAATTTCAGTTTTAGGAAATGAAACAGATTACATAAAACACAATTAGAGAACCAACTTCAGTTGTTAGGTGACACATATGAAGGCCAAGCTGGACTTTTGCTACAAATGGATAGGGGCCTTAGGTATAGCCCATGCATTTTCTGTAGTTGGTGACTCAATCTGTTTAATACCCACTATGTTCAGTAGATGACTCTAAGTTATATGGTGTACATTTCTCACTTTACTAAATTTTTGTACATTATTAAACTTGTTCATAATACTCCCAAAATACCAGTTGATGTTTTCTGTGTTTCTCTGAATTTTTTTCATCTGGATGAAGCATCTGAGGAGATACTTATGTGAATTTCCTGTCTGCATGTATATTAAAATATCATGTATCATTTTAGAAACTTGTTGATGTAATGTAAACTAGTCTTATATATAATGTCTCTCCAGTTGCTCAAGTCTTTTCTTTTTGTTCCAATAATCTATTTCTTCTTTATATCTACATAACTTACGGGTGGGAAATAGCTTGGTTCAAAGTTTTTGAAGAGTGGGTTTATGTGACATTATCTCCAATGAATGATTCATCTGTCTATTGGTGGTGGTTACTTCAGATTTCTTGATCCTAAAGATTGGATTATGAATGGATCCAATCAAAAATCATATCATAGCACATGTTTTTTAGGATGTGGTGCAAAGTCAGAACTCCTAAATTGCTAATGGAAGTGCAGAAAGTACAATCACTTTGCAATTTATTTGGGCACTTTTTTGAAAGTCAATATTACTTTCTCAATAAGATATAGCTACACTACTGCTGTTTATATACCCTAAAAATGCTCAACACGACCACAATATCAATTGCTTAAAATCATTCATATCAGCTATATTTTTTGACATTTAAATGTGATTTATTGACATAATGTTATTTTGTGACAATGAGATGTCTGCTTTTATCATCAACCCTGTACAACTTCAAAGAAGATGACGAGCATCAAAGAACATCTTTATAGAGTTTCATTCAAATGTGGCAAGCTGCCTTTGGACAAAATATTGCCCTTGCTTCAACTGCTGAAAGTATGCTGTTAGAACTAGACAAACAGGACACAGGGAAGTTGACTACCAAGCTTTGCCAAGACAAGGTAGGCAATATTTCATAATTCCTGCATTACAGAAAAGTCTGTTAAATATTCTGAGCCAGAAGGCTAAAAATGATGCTCCAATGTTGCAGAGGAGCCTTCGATGACTGTTCAAGTAGCCAGCATCCTGTCATTTCTATAGTATACCTGCTTGCTCAACACTTTCAATTTACTCAGATAATATGTATCCTTCTCAGGTCTCTGATGGGATTGAAGATTAAGTAGTTATAGTATCACAACTAAGCTTAAGTTGTTTAGGATTTAAAGTCTAAAAACTATTTTAGGTTGGTAATGAAAATTATAACAGAAAATGTTTTAGGTAGAGAAGTTTTAACTCATTAAGCTAGGATAGACAGAATACTTTGTCCAAGTTTGCCAAATACATATGGGCTGGGCTGTATATAATGAATATAATTCTTTTTTATTGGATATTTTATTTACATTAGCTATATTTGTAATAGGCAAATACTAGAAATATTCTAGATAAGTCTCAAATAAAGCATGAAAAATAAGGATTGTGGTTCATCTGCATAAATAGAGTCTACATATTTAGCTATTAAAAATAAAGACCTCAAAAATGTGCAGGGAAATTCAAGGAATTAAAAAATACATTCGTCAGTGAGATAGCACAAGTACAGAAAAATGAGAAATGTAGATACAGACATATAGATAGATATTATCAATAATATGCAGAGTAACAACATTACAATATACAGACTTACATAAGCTAAGGTATTACTTGCCCCCAAGAGAAGGTATGGGGCTTTCAGTCTGAAGGGTGAAGTAGTCATTGGAGACATATTTGTGGAGACAACTAGGTAAGTGGGAGTTGAGTGTGCATGTGAGCAGAGTGGTCAATTGAGGTAGAGGAGAATTTTGAAATGGTGTGCATGAGAACACCAATCCTTAAAAACCTCTCTAATGTTAATGAAGACCTCATTAAGCGGAGCTTCCTTGCTGCCAGTGGGCAGCAAACCAACTTTAAAAAACTAATAAACTATGTGATTACTTCTGAATGTGACAACATATGATCATTAGTTTTTGATGTTATTATATAGTGACAATACTCACTTGCCTTTTCACCTTTCAAAATGTCCCATACACAAATTTCTTTTTTCTCCCACTATGTACTCCATCTCAATTTTAATGAATGTATATAGGTATATACATATATAATACTAAATATCTTTATTTTAAATATTTATTTAACATTTTGTTGAATATTTTATTTATTTAAATTTAAGATATTATCCCATCTCCATATTTGCCCCTCCTGCAGACATCCCCATCACATCTCCCCTTCTTTTGCTTCTGTGTGGTTGTGACCCTACACACACACACTCACTTCCACCTACCCACCCATGCATTCCCCCACACTCATAAAATACGTGACATCAAATTCAACTTAACGAGCCTTCACTGGACCTTTTTCACCTATGTCCTGCAAGGTTATCCTCCCTTTAATGTACAGTTCGAATTATAAGTCACTCCCTATGTGCTCCCAGTCTAGTGGTTTAGACCTTGGGAGCTCTGTTTGGTTGGTATTGTTGTTCCTCCCATGGGGTTGTAAACCTTTTTTGCTCCTTCATTCTTATTTCTAACTCCTCCATTGGGAAATCCTTGTTCAGTTAAATGATTAACTGAGAACATCTGCCTTTGTGTATGTCAGGTTTTGACAGAGCCTCTAATGTGACAGCTATATCAAGTCCCTGTCAGCATGTACTTCCTGGCATCCATAACAGCATCTGACTTTGGTGACTGTGCATGGGATAGATAGTGAGGTAAGGCAGTCTCTAGATGCCCTCTATTTCAGTTTCTGTTCTGTGGGGCAGAAGGCTGTAAGAGACAGCTGGGCACCTGGTTGAGCACAGGCCTTGAACCCCAGAGACCCTAAAGAGATGTTATGAGTTTAGCTTGCTTCTGGCCTTCTGGTTGCTATCACTTAGCTTCAGCCCTCTGTCCAGGCCAGCTGGACAATCAAGTGGGACCCTTAGAACCTGTGGAGAGGACTGAGATGCGAGAGAAAACAAAAAGAAACATCACTTCAAGAAGACTGAGCAAGCTGGCAGAATTTTTATTTTTCACACCGGTTATATACTCTAAAAACAGGATATGGCAAGCAGTAGGAAAGGAAAGAGAGGTTTGCAGGTGGAGGAAGCTAGCTGTAGCTGTGAGGTCTAACTCAGTTATTCTTTCAAAGCCTTTCTGTTACCAGGGGCTCTAAAAACATCTATCTATCAAGATGTTTTCTAACTTTAGAGATCAGGAGGAAGAGTTGCTAAGGTGGGTTGGGTTGAGGTCTTGTTTGAAGTTCTGAGAACTGATAAGTGAATCATGAAAGGTAAGAAGAAAGCAAAGTAGTAGATAAAAGACCCAAGGATAAATGTTTACCAAGAGTAAGGCCTTGCCATGGTTTCTAACATCTCCCCCTTCCCTGTATAGTAAAGCACTGAGAGGATGGAGGATGAAGTAGAGGCCTGATTCCCTTTGAGTTTCAGGCATTGCACTGAAGGACTAAGCACTCCTTGGTTGGGGAGGCTGAGCTCCAGCTTCCCAGGTGCTTTTTCAAGGGGACTGGAAGTGTGAACTATGCAAACTCATATTCAATCAAGCATGGTTCTCATGATCCTCTCTTTGACTGCAAAGAAAGAGGTATCCTTGCAGTACTTTGTCTTGCACCCTCCACCATCTTCATTTACAGAGGAGAATCAATGGTAGGACATCTCGAAAATGCAGCTGCTCTAGGGAATTTTAGGGGGTTTGAACTTTGAAGCACTGTATGGGGGCTGGCACTTTACAACTTCTGGAGTGGGTTTATCATCAGAGTCCAACTTTAGGTAATGGACTTGGAGTGACTTGGCCGACAGGTTGTCTACTTGGATCTTTATGAGAGTAGTAAGGTGAGAAAAGGCCCAGGGGCCAAAAGAAATGAGCAAGAGAAGGCCAATGAGAGGTCCAAGGCACCAATGTAGAAAGCCAAGGTGAGGTAGAGAACCAGTTCTTAAACCAGCTCTTGCTTTTTTCTTTTTCTTTTTTTATCTTTTTTCTAAGTCCTCTTGAACTCTGCACATGCTATCTTTCACTGCCTCTGATTTATCTGCAACAAAACAGCACTATTCCTTTAAAGTGGCACAGAGCCCTTTCTGTTGAAGGAGGAAGAAATCAAGGCCTCATCAGTTCTGAAAGACAACTTTAGCTAAAGAGGAAAGCGATTCACTAAGGGCTTTGACACTCTGCTGTAGCTCTCTAACATCTTGATCAATGGTGGCACTAAGCTCAGAGTAGTAGCAGTTAGAGAGAGCAAGGAAGGAAATTCCAGTTCCAGCGCCCACTACTCCCAGCCCCAAGATGATTGCAATGGTCACTGCAATGATGGGCTCTCGCTTTTGCTGGAGGACATCATTGTGTCTTGAGGGTAAGGTCCAGGAAAGGTGCTCTTCTTGGTTCAATAAGTGGAAAAGTCATCTGAGGAGTAATAGGCTAATCACAGGAGAACTTGTACAAAAGATCTTTTGAAGCCTTAAATGTAGTAAGGTGTATGCATGGGGTGAGTCCAGAGGAGCAGGGCTATCATGTATTCTCAAGAGAGATAAGGTGAAAATCGCTGTAGTGTTAAAAGAGGTTTGAGCCTGAATATAGTGCAAGCAAAGGTAGGAGGCAGCTTGTTTTCAGGAGAGATGATGCAGGTACCAGATCCTGAGACCATCTTCCAAAAAAAAAAAAAATCTTTTAAAAAAGAAATTTTGCCAACGGCAGAAACTCTGTTCTGTGAAGAGAGTAAAATTATTATGGGGGATACCAATTCCTTTATAGAAAGGAGGGGAAGAAGGATAACTAAGTTAGCACACTTGTGTGAGCTCTGGGCTAGAGTCATTGGTCGCAGCAAATATTTGTTCTACAAGGGAAAACACAAGGTGTGAAGAAGAATGATTAGTAACTGTTGCTAATGAGGGAGTTGAGTCTGGCTCCGCATGATCTTATGAAGAAGTGGGAGGAGAAGGAGGAGGTCCAGAGTTGGAAGGTAGAGCAGGTTGGTGAGGGACCAAAACTGGATTAGGTCTTATGGTGACAGGGGAATTTTTATGCGGGATTTCTGATGAGTTGGCTGTGAATGGATGGTGGATGTTAGTCAGTGGCCTTAAATACACAACCTGGTGGCCTATCTGGACTGAACCCAGGATCACGGGCTCTGGAGTCTCTGGAATTTCTGGAGGCTCTATTGGACCTGGGGCCTTGACAGGAGGGGTGCTGTCCAAGGTGTCTCAGAGTGTGGACTTTGACCACAGCTGCTCAGACAATGTACCTAATGCTCAACTTTGGACCCTTCGAAACAGTGCATTTCTGGCGGTGCCACCCACTCAGTGACAATTCTCGTGGGCACCCCATGCAGCAAACACACAGTCATAGCATATAAAGATGTCATCTCTGTGTTTGGTGGAGACAATGAAAAGACAATGCTCAATGATCTCCTGCATTTCAATGTGAAGGTTTGCTCCTGGTGTAAACAGTAGGGGAGAAGAGAAGTGGCTAAGTTAGTGAGCATGGCTTTTAAGGTCTGATTAGCTCTTTCCACAATACCTTGACCTTGTGGGTTATAGGGGATACCACTGATGTGCTTAATGCCAAGTGTTGCACAGAAGGTTTTAAAGCTAGGTCCTCTGTAGCCAGGACCACTATCTGTTTTTATAATCTTAGGTTGACCCATGACTGCGAAACAATTTATAATGTGAGAAATATCATGTTTGGAAGCCTCTCCAGTGAGGGGGGAGGTATAAATGAAGCCATTGTAGATGTCAATAGACACAAGAACATACTTGAGTTTACCAAAACTAGGTACGTGTGTCACATCCATCTACCATAGATCGTCTGGGAGCAGGCCTCTGGAATAAACTCCCAAATGTGCAACTGGGTGAAAAGGAATACAAGCCTGGCAGGCCTTAACAATAACTCTAGCTTGTTCATGGGTGACCTTACCAAGTAGCCGAAGAGAATGTGCATTTAGGGGATGAAGAAAGTGAGCCTGTTTTGCAAGCTCAAAATGATCAAGGTGAGAGGCAAGGTAAATATGGTGTCTGGAAGCCAGATCAGCAAGGGTATTTCCCTCAGAAAGTGGATCAGGGAGGTGGGAATGAGTGTGAAGGTGGCCAACAAAGAAGGAGAGTGTGCAAAAATGAATCAGGGTCTGTGTTTGTAGAAATAGGAGTGAAGCCCATGAGGAAACTTTAATATAGGGGACAGTCTCAAGGAGAGGTAAGGAGTGAGCAACATAAGAACTACCTGTGTAAATGTTGAGAGCCTTATGGGGAAAAGCAAGAAAAACTTGTAATATAACATATAACTGAACGAGTTGGGCAGAAAAATAAGGGGTCTGGGAGGTATGACGGTCATTATCTACAACATAGACATCAATACCATTGCCAGAACCATCAGTAAAGACAAGTTGCACCTGTTTTAGTGGCTCTAATGTGGTGTTTCTTGGAAAATCAAAGGGATGAATACAAGAGAACTGGAGTAAGGAATCTTTGGGGTAATGATTATTGATGGTGCCGGAAAACTGAGCAAAAGCAATGTCCCAAGAATATGATGACTGGAAAAGCCAGTCAACCTGTTCAGCAGTAAAGGGACAATAATAGAATTGGGGTCCTTGAATAGGCAGCTAGAAATTTGGAGGGGGAATAGGAAAGAAAGGCTCAAAGAAAGGAGAGACCCTATCTTGGAGTGGAGGATAACAGGGCTTTGCCAAAACAGTCCAAGAGGGGAGCGAGGAGTAACACAAACAACAAAAAACAGGAGGAGCTTATCATGAATTTGGGCAGAAGTCTGGGAATTTATGGCATTTTCTATTTTTTGAAGTGAGGAACGGGCCTCGAGGGTGATCACTCAAAGGGATAAAGAATGTGAATCTCCTTTGAGTAGATCATAAAGAGGGAGCATTGCATCAGGGAAAATCTTAAGATAGGGATGTAAAAATTGAAGATTACCTAGAAGCCTTTGAAAGTCGTGTAAGGTCTTGAAGGATAAGGTTTGGAGCTCCAGTCTAGGCAGGAATATCCCGCCGGAGCAGAGCTCAGATCCCGGATAACTAAAGGATTCAGAAAGCTGTATTTTTTACTGGAGCTACCTTAAGATTTGATGTTGAAACGGCACACTGTAATTGTCAGAAGCAAGGGTAAAAGTTGAGTTTGGCAGTCAGCTGCTAGGAGGATAGTGGATGTATACATCTGGCCAAATATTTCTGACAGGTTGTATAACTTGTCCCACAAATGTTCTAGCCAATGTGGGGCTATTGGCCATTCCCCTGGGGCAGGACATGCCAATGGTAGCAGGGTGTCAGGGCCTAAAAAGTAGGCTGTAGTACGCTGAAAGCAAAATGAGCACAGTCATCAGGGTGTAAAGGTATAGTAAAAAAGCATTATTTTAAGTGGTCACAGTCCCCTGTGTGCTGTAATGTACTTGGGGGGTAAAGGCAGGGATGAGCCGCATTGCCCCAGGACTCATCTGAGTGTTGGTAGCCAGAAGATGCCCCCTGATCAAGTTTTCCTACTCACTGGAGGGAAGTAGATTTCCCTGCAGGTCAGTGTGAGAATGGCACTCATTAGCCCAATGGTGCCTGCGCTTACACCAGAAACAAACAGTAGAGGGCTGTAGATGGTTAGTAAGAGGAGTGGCAGATGGAGGGGCAGAAGGCAGGGGTCTAGGGGCTACAGCTTGTCTGGGGTGAGGACACTCCCAAGCAAAGTGGCCAGGTTGGCCGCAGTTGAAACTTGTCCTATTAGGCTGCCCTTGCATGCCTGCCCTCTTGGGGGGCCAATCCTATCATATGACTGGAGCCTATCTCTGAACAAAGGCAGACATAATCGGAAAGGGTACCCTTTCGATGTTGTCTTATGGCATCCTGACAAGCTGGGTTAGCATTTTCAAAGGCAAGTTGTTTAATAAAAGGGCTATTGTCTTCCTGAGGCCCTAGGATATGGTGAGTTGTCTCCTCCAAGTGGCTAACAAAACTACTATAATCTTCCTCAGGGCCCTGTCTAATCTTTGTCCATGCTTCCGAAGCAGTATTCCTAGGCAGAAGATTCCTCCAAGCTCCCACTGCTGCTTGGTGAACCTGAGCCAAGAATCCAGGTGTATAACGTCTCTGGGCATCTGGTGTATAGTAAGGTAGTTCGCCCATAAGTTTGGCAGCCATCCAGTCACAGGTATCAGGGGTTTTGGCATTATGAAGGACTAGAATACGAGCATCTTCGTGAAATTCAGTTTTCCATAATACATAATCTCCTCACTCTAGTGCACCATGAGCCAGCTGAAAAAAATTCATTTGAAGTTAACCAAGCCTCAGTAGAGGTCTTCAGGAAGGCTAAGGTATAGGGGACCTTTGGACTATACTTACAGGTGGCTGATCTAAGTATTTCCAGAATTGAAAAATTAAGAGGAGTATACACAAGGGTATCTTAGTCTAGAGTTGGCCTCTCAGGGGCAGCTTTGGCCACAAAATCCTCGTCATCTTCATCCTCACTAATAGTCCCATCTGGGTTAGGATTCCGAGGGTAAGCCACTCTGGAATATGGCTCATAACCTGTGTCTCAGGGAACAGACTCGCTTCTGTGAAGTAAAACTGGAAAAGCGAGCATGATGTGAGGCTCATTTCCAGTTTTCTTCTTAAGGGAATGGGGCTCATAATGGAAGGAATATTGTTGGCCTGGAGGGAGGGAGAGATCTGCTAATTGTTTATGTAGGTCACAAAGAGTTTTTAAAAGTGAAAGATGTTCCTGGCTATTATGGACCAAATCTGTCAGGACACTCAAGTTGGAAGTAGCCTTGAGTGTGCCTGCAGGAGTGTGTCTTGTGGTGGGGAGGGTTGTTAGAAAAACTTGATCAAGAGGAGAAGACCGATAGGGCAGTCCTGGATAGAAAGGGGAGAGAAGTTGATTATAGAGTGGCTCGGGAAATTTGAAGTTGAAAGAGCCACAGTTTTCCTGAGAGGGGGCCAGTTCGGATTGTAATATAGAGCAGCCTCATTGTCAAGAATGGCTGAGTCTCCCAGATCAAGGGGTTCCTGTCTGCTTTTATCCTCAAGTCCAGTCAAAGAGGGATAAAGAGGGGTGGTTTTAATGGTTTTAAAGGGGAAAGATGAAGGTACCTTTTGAGAAATTTCTAGAAACAGCAGACTCTCTGCACAGGAATTTTGGGAGGGTGGTCACCAACTAGGGACTTCAGAGGAAGGGCATGAACTGTGAGACGTAGGGCCCTCTCTTCCTCTTTAATGATATTTTGAACATCAGGTCAATTATTGTGAATCTTTAATAGGTCAAGAATGAGATTCCAGTAACTAAAAGCTGTAACAAGGAACTTTTCTAGACTGAAGGTCTTATAATAATCTTGTAAACAATCACCAACTCTCTTCCACTTCTTCTGATTAATAGTTCCTTCTTGGGGGCACCTGGGATAAAGGTAAACCAAAAAAAAAAATCCCTTTAAGTCTTTCTCTTCAAGCCTGGCTCTGCAGATTCCAATGGAATCCTTAAGCCCTGAAATGTATAAGCTTGCTGAGAAATATTCTGACCCATGTCTATATAATGCACCACCTGATTACTAACCAAATGTCCCTTTCAGCATCAGGGGAATCTCAGAGTCCTGAATGCTGGCTCCACTGCCACTCGAAGGTGGGGTGGTAATCCCCTCTGGGGGTCTGAGAGCCCCACGATGAGCACCACTTTACCAGGCAAACTGGACAATCAATTGGGACCCTTAGACCCTGTGGAAAGGATTAGATGTGAGATGAAATAAAAATGAACAACATATCAAGAAGTTTGACAAAGATGACAAAATTTTTATTGTTCACATTGGTTATATACTCTAAAAACAGGATATGGGAAAGGGAAGGAAAGGAAAGAGGGGTTTGCAGGTGGAGGAAGCTAGCTGCAGCTGTGGGGTCTAACTAAGTTATTCTTACAAAGACTTTCCATTACTAAGGGGCTCTAAAAACATCTATCTACCAGGATGTTGTCTAAATCTAGAGACCAGGAGGAAGGGTTACTAAGGTGGGTTGCTATGAGGTCTTGTTTGAAGTTCTGAGAACTGAGAAGTGAGTCATGAAAGGTAAGCGGAAAGAAGAGTAGTATATAGGAAAGCCAAGGATGAGTGGTTTCCAAGAGTAAGGCCTTGCCATGGCTTCCCACATCCCTCCACAGCTGTTTCCAGAGAGTTTAGTGACCATCAGTAACATTGCAGAGTTAGAGGGAATGACACAGGCTGCAGAGTCTCAAGACATTTTCTTATTCATGAGATAACCAAAGGCCAGAAGGCATAGCACATTCAGCATTTCTTCCCAGACCCTCCGCCTTTCAAAATTTATTTAAACTCAGGCCCATTCTCAGAATTCAGAGTACAGATTCATCCATTTTCAGCCAGGACAATAAACATTTTAAGACCTAGAGTACCTATTGTCTTTGTGGCCCACTGTGGGGAACTGTGTAGAAGGTCTTCAACTACTGAGCTGCTGTCTAACCTCCTTCAAATGACCTCTCTATGTTCCAGCCATGGAGACCCAGCCATGAACCAGCCAAGTAAGTCACTGTGACAAAGTGTCTTATTCCTGTGGGACACTGTTGGAGCTTCTCCCTCTCGCCACTTCAGTTTCGGGTTTCTCCAGCCCATATGCTCCCCCTACGTTGGTCCCTCTGTGACCTCTCAGTGTCACCCAAAATCCCAAAAGCTTGAGACCCACTCAGTTGCTGGCTGCCTCCTTGCCCAGGCATCCTCAACCCAAGGAGCTCCAGCCACCCCCTCCCCCAGGTCTCAGACTGTGTTATCCCCTAGCCTGAGATAACAGCTGAAATGGAGTGAAATGGAGCCCTCTGTCTTCTCACAGCCCAACATCCATCCTGGTGCAGCACGGAGTGAACTCAGTCAAATTCTCTTCCTTCTGCATTCCTGAGCCATGGCCCCAGCCCCTTGGTGTGACTGGCATGTGGGACCCAAAATTTGCCCAACAGGATCCACTCTGATGCACAAACCACAGCCCAACAATGTTCTGAGTTTTTCTCCATATTTGCTCCCATGTGTATTTTGTTACTTGTTCTAAATATCTTGTAGAAAAAAATATGTAATGTCAATGAAATATTTATACCCAGCCTTTGGTTCTTTTATTCACAAATAAAGTACACACCTGAAGAATAATTTAATATTCCACTTTAGTAATAATAACACTGTAATAAATAAAGCTATAATAATAAAGCTCCTTCTATAAGAATCTACAATCATACAATTTACTCTGCGCTTCTATTAACTCCAAATAGGCAGTCTTAATACCCATAAATTTAAGATACTTAAGTCATAGTATCTTCTCTTGTATTTATTTTCCTCTCTCTACTCATGTTCTCCTCTGAATCTAAGTTCAGAAACCTAAATTTCACCTATTTCTCTTCTGCACAGCTGTTTATTATAAACATCTTTATGTAACTAAATTAGGGAATGAAAACACATTGGATTTACTATTTTCCTCCTTTTGGTAAAAAACTGTGGATATAGTGTCAAAAGACTAAATCTCAACAAAATATATTTTGTTTAGTACCTATAATGTTAAATATGTGTGTTTGCATGTATATATGTATTTGTGTGTATGTATGTATGCATGTATGTTTCTGTGTAGTAGTTGTTTGCTAACTTTTATTTTATTTATTGGTTGATTTTTTTTATGTATAGATTATTTTGATAGGATACCTCTATGTATCTCTGGCTGTCCTAAAATGCTTATTGTGGACCATTCAATTTCAACAGTTATTTGCCGATGTTATTTTAGTTTTTTATTTCTGCTTCTGCTCCCTGTGCCACATAATATAATATTTTTTATTATATTGATTCTTAAAATACCTGTGGTTTCATGCTATGTAGTAGACCACTCTTTACTTCATTCTAGAGGACAGACAAGTTTTTCTACTGACCAACAATTTCTAGTTGATTGTTCTGTTTGTTGCTTTATGTAATGCTTTTCCATCACTTAACTCATTTATTCTACAGTTCTCTTGATGTTCCATAAAACTGCTTCTCTGCATTGCATTCAGATTTCTGTGCTATTGTCACTTTTATAAACTTATAGTCCAAATTTTATTTTTACATTATATTTATTTATATTCATATTTTGCTTCCAAATAAATGAGAATGAAGTTATAGTGTCTTCTTTCATCTCTATCACAATTACTAGGTGATTTGTTCTAATCAATTTTCTAATGCTGGAGTCTCAGCTTCCCATGTCTGCATGAGACTCACTGCGGTATTACTACTAGCTAAGGCTCTTTTCAGGCATCATAATATAAGGATTGCATCCAAGGAAGACATATTTTCTTCCTATCATTTTCTATCTTGAGGTCCTTTTCAGTTCCTTTTCTTGATCAGCATTCCTTTTCCTGATCTACAACCCCACAGAGTGTTAATTGAAATTTTATATTCATTTGTTCTCTCCAGTCAGAAGATGTAATTTTGGTGTCTTTTTATTTTTTTTCTTGTTTTCTTTTGTTGACTGTTTTTTGTTTTATTTTGTTTATTTTTCAATGGTATTAAAATTGAGAGCAAAGTTTGGAATGTAACACTAGACATACCAGAGGGGTCTAATATGTGGTGGCAACCACATACTGTGTTCTATATTTAACATTGGAAAACAGCAAACAACAAAGCACAAATACTTCTACATTCTACTGAAGCTCCAGTTTGAACACAAAGGTATTGTTGTTTTAGCACTAACCTGCAATGTCAGTTAACACCGCCATGCTCTCCATTGCTCTGTAAACAACATAATGATTTGTATTGTCTATTATAATGCTCTAGAATGATCTTATAGACAAAATTATGTGCTACTTTGTAAGTAATGTTTTTATTATGTTTATTAACATTGGAAGAAGATGCAAAATAATTGTGACATTATTATTTAATAAACTGATAAATGAATAAATTAAAAAAAAGAGCATAGACAAGCATTCCTCACTCTCTTCATTTTGATTACAGAGGCAATGTGATATGCTATCTCATGTGTCAAGTGCCCCTATAAAAATAACTTTCATACTGTAATATTCAGCATTTGTTTGAACTTTCTGCCAATTTTATAAATCTGCCAATATCTGATTAAGTTGAATTCGATGTCACATGATTTGTTACAGTACTTTGGGCAAAAAAGTAGATATCTATTTTTACCACAGTTCTATATCATTTGCATCACAATTTGTACATTTATTATTTAGAATGATAATTTCATGAAAGTGTTTGTTTTGCTTATAAATTTCGCTTTTCTGTAATATATTTTATTAAACATTTTATTTATTGTTTACTTTGTGTCTGTTCACACATGTATTGGTATGTACCTGACTGTGGTGTGATGCATATACAATGTAGAAAGTATTTTCTAATCTGAGAATATATTTACATATATAGAGATAAGTGAAGCTGAACTTTGATGAATATAAGAAAACTGGGAGGAAATGTGTCAAAGAAAATAAATTAATGAGGATTATTTGTAAGCTCACATTGGACAATCAGGTAAAACACTACCATTTTCCTCACAAATGAACTTCAAACAAACCTCACAATATTAAACTTAACTTTATCTTCTGAGCACTATAACTGTCTACAAGGTTGGGTGATTTCTGATTTATAGAGACATAGAAAAACATTTTAGCACTCAGGACCCAGAGTTGCCTATTTCCAAATTTTACTTTTTTAGATCTGTGTTTTGTTCATTTATTTCTGTTTCCATTACATTCTCTAGCTTTTTTTTTGAATTTGGTGGCTTTATATCCTATGTGTTTCTTAGCGTGATTTTACTGTTTTAAAGGCTTTGAGAACCTTGAAAAAAACTCTGCAAATGTCTCTATCCCTAACTAGCTCTACTGCAGATCAATATTAATAAAATTACATGCTGTTGTCAAAGAGAAACATTGGTTAGTTGAATGAAATTGAAGATTCAGAATGTATTTCATACACAATTTTTAAAGAAGCCAGATCAACAGGAAAGAAAGCATGTCAAAAAATTGGTGCAGGTATTACTGCATATCTGCATTTAGAAGAGTGCAAATAGTGCCATTCCTATGACCCATGCTAAAACTCGTGTCATATAGACCTCAACATAAAACCAGTTACAATAAATTAAATAATTAAAAAGTGGGAAATACCATTAACTTTTTATCACAGAAGATAATTTTATGAAGTATATACTAATAATTCATGACAAAACAAAATGTCAAATATAGTACTAATTTTAAAATAGTGCACTGACATAAACTTAGAATTCTATTTATATATGTGCTAAATGGTCAGAAAAAAACATGTAAAGAAGTCTTTTTTATTTATTTAAACATAAATAATATATGATTTGAATTGATATTTTATTTTTGTCAGAGTGGATTGATTCCAAATAAAATGTAAGAATGCATATCAAGTGAAACGCTTCATTATTTTTTTGGTAGGACTGCAAAATTTTATAGATATTTTAAAGGGAAGACTATATTTTCTCAGAAAAATAGACAGCCAAACCACAAATCATTATATGCTCAAAAAAATACTACTCCTTTCCACAACTTCATTGGAATTCTTATTCCCATAATGTACATTAAACAATAGTATCAATTTTTTAGGCAGAAATATATAAAAGGAAACAGGAATGTTATAACATAAAACTGACAATTACTTTTCTGCTCTGATCATGTACAAACTCTATTCCTGTACTTTTAAATTTGTCTGTAAGTTAAAATGTATACCTAGTCACCAATTCAATTTTTTTATCACAGACAAAATAAGTGAAATACATTATGTTTAGTAGTTCTTTTCAGAGGCTGTGACAGCCCAAGCAAGGTTTTCACATGTTCAAGTAAAATGAAATTTCAGTATTGAGTCTAATATTAATCATAAATTCTCACTTTGAAGCAATAAACAATTTCCAAATGATATCTTCAATAGAATGTCACACATTCTATCAACTACAATGAAGAGTAGAACTAATAGGTAGGGATAATTGTGAAAAAAGTAAGACCATAAATATGTGCATTTATATTTTTTTGGGTTGTTTATCTTCCATTTGCATAAATCATCATTTTTAGTTAGTTTATGTCTTTTTGTATCCAATTTGATTTTTTCTTCTTTTAAAGTGATGGTAATCATGATATTTAGAGTTTAGTGACTTTTTGATGTGACAAAGTTCTTAGAAAATTTGAGAAGGTAAATGATTAATATATTGCATATACAGAGAAATATGGAGAAAGAGAGAAGGGTAGACAGAGGGAGAAATAGAAAGGGAAATAAAGAGAGAGTTTTAGAAGAGGAAGGGAGAAATGTGAGAGAGAGATACAAAGCATGCCCTATTATTTCTTTTTGTGTAGTGTTAATATTTTACTGATACTGATAACTTTTTTTTTACATCAGAATTTCACTTTTAAAAAAATCTTTGAAATTTTAGGTATTTAAAACATACATATTGACCATGTGATTTATTTTTTTCTAAAAGTCAACATATTTATGATGCAAATAATTTTCAAAGTTATTTCTATGAGACATAGAATATGAAAAATATATTTCAACATTTTGTTACATAACACAATATAAAATAAATTTTTATATTCATTTTTCATAGTCTTGCATTTGTTACTGTTGATTTATTTGTACATACTGTTTCAACTGCTTTGTCAGTTTATATCTAAAGAAGTAAAGTACTACAATAAAAGTTTTTATGTCAATGTCTCACATAATTTAGTGATAATTTCTAGTTTCATCAAATAGATTGCAAAATTTAATTTTTTTACAGCTACATATGTTTATATTGTGTGTATGTCACACATTTGAATTATTGACTTTTCATTTTAACAATATTTAGATCTGCAAAAATTACAAAATTTCCACATAGAAAATATTTTATTATATAAATATATGTCAGGAAACAAATTCCCATCTAGAGAAAAGAAATAATGAAATAATAGTCACTCTATAATTTAAAAAGGAAATTTCAATGAATCAAAAATCTTCATTTGTAATATATATATATATATATATATATATATATGTATATATAAATATTATTTCAATATAATATACTAATATAATAAAATATAATTTACTATAATTTTATTAGATATATATTTTATAATGTATGTTATATGTTACATATCATATATGATATAACATATATATTATATATATCATATATCGCATATCGCATATCACATAGTGCATATCACACATTGCACATTATACATTACACATTACACATTATATATTACATATTATATTATACATTTTACATCATATGTCATACATCATACATCATGCATCGTAAATCATACATCACATATCATATATCCTATATTATATATAAATTTTGGGGTTTGATAGTTGAATGTTGTTAATATTTTACACAATAAGATGGGATTTGAATTTTAAAATTCCACCTGAATGATTGAGGCTTAAATTTACACTTGTCTACAAGTATTATTAAAGTGAAGAGAATTACATGCACTAGTTTTCTCATGTCAGAATATCTGTGTCCAATCACTGAATATTTTTTGCAAGAAGTATCTGTGTTTAATACATTTTATAAATTATGCATTTTTACATTTGAAAATACTTTTATAAGTCTGTAACTATATTTGTGGTCATATTGAAAGAAAAGTGAAACAAAAACAAAAACCCAACTACCTCTGCTCAAATCCACACAGATTAACAATACTTTTAAATAACTCACTATGTGCCAGGCATATATCTGTTGCATCAGGATAACTTATAAAAATGTAGTTTCCTCCATATTAGTCATTTTGACTCAGAAAATAAAAACACATACAGGTCATACTTCTTTCTTCAATTCACTTGGAGCCTCAGAATATTTGTTTATCTGTCAGATTGGATTTCCCGACAGAACATTTTTCACCTAGCTCCTGTACAAAAGACATGTAGATACTCATTGTAAAGCATTAGATTTCAGAATGTCTTTTTGAAAAGTTATGAGAAGCACCTGCCAAGTTATCAACTTAAAGGAAGACAGAATACAATTATCTGGTCCTTGAACAGAAGCAGAGATTAAATCACCATCAAGAAAACATTAAAAGATGTAAATAAGCACCTACCATGTGTATCAAATGTTTTGATTTTTTTCCATGTGGGTCACTGAATAAGTTTTCCTTAAGTTATTTTTTTTTTAAATATATGTCTGGTTGTGTATCATTCTCCATTAACCAGAAAACCTTGTATGGCTTGAGTGGGAGATATTGTTTCTAGGAATCACATGATAATGTAAAAGCAATGGTGTGAAAATCTGTAGAACATATTCTCAGATGTGAAAGTGGAGGATAGATGATATGGTCATGTGAGGAGTAAGGGAGTTGTTAATGTGAAAAAAGAGAGACAATGCATGATTAATTGAATAAATAATTGTATAATAAATATTATCTAGACCCCCAACACTTTAACATTTTTCATATCATTTGCTAACCCTTACAAAGAAAATATTTAAAATACCTAGGCAGTGAACACAGATGTTCTACAATAGGCAAAAATAAAATAATGCATATATTTTACTCATGTATAGATAAAGCTCAGATTATTAAAACTATAAAATTCATTGAATAGAAATACTATTCTAATTATATGTTAAATCACTCAAGTTCTGCATGTTACATTTATTGAATGAATTTAACATACAGTCTCCTGTTATTCATATTTAGTCTGTAAAATAATGGTAGAAGCTACTACTATAAAATAACCATGAAGATGAGGGATAGATGTCAGATGATCTATGCTGTTAGCAGTAAACACATATAGTAATACTCAACTATGTATGAATAACTACTTTGTCTCTACTGTCTAAATCATGAATGGTATTGTTTACTATACCATTTTGTATTTCTATGCTTCTACCTTTTTATTCTTCTATAGTAAACCCTCAAGCAAAATTGTAACAAAATTAAAAAATGTATAATTAAACAAAGAAGCAAAAATAAAACAAAAAATAATCAAAACAAAATAAAATTCAACAACACTGTAAAGACAGCACAATAATGATGTATGATTTTGTACTTGTGACATCAACTATGACACATAGCCTGATGAACATGACATCCCAATTGATGGGTAGCCAAAGTAGTTAGAAATATTTTAGAAAGTTATAAGTATTCCAAGTTGCACAACAAATTCCTGCCAACTTGTAGATACAGAAAGATATATCACACAAATATACAATTAAATCATGTGGAATCTAGTATTCTGGAAAAATAGTCATATATTCTCTCACCAATCTAAGTAGGCTTCACAATAAGATAAGCATAGGATTCAAGTGTTACCCATCCAACATCAGAGGAACTATAGCTAATATTTATAGCTCCAAACCCCGGTACAAATTTCATGTATTAGTATATTGTATGTTGCTGTGCCAATATAGCAAGTCAGAAAGAAAATAAAAGTAGAAAGGAAATATTTTAATCTACAATTCCTTAGAAATAGAGTGATGGAAAGAAAGGAATGGTGTGTTGTTTTTAGAAGAAATAAGACTAATCCTGTTTTACTCCATGTGCATTATATAAGGGACAGCACTAATTTGGAGAATAATACAAACATTTTAAGTGATGTACTTTCTTCAGTAAAGTTGCACCCCTAAAAGTTTTCATCTTCTGAAAAGTAACCATAATTCGAGACCCAGTACATGAATATGTTAGTATAAAATACATAGTTAGACATGAGATTTAGATGGGATGTAGAAAAATCATTCTAGCTTAACGAAGGAGAGTCAAACTTGAAATTGTAATCCCTGCTGTATCATGAACTAAGATATTTCTGAAGAAGTAAAGACTAAGTCTAGTTTTTAATCATTAAAAGAAATTTTAAAATAATTATAATATGATCTTTAAAAAGTACATTTTCAGGCTTGACAGGGTAGGGTTGGCTGGGGTAGGTTGGGAAAATAGGTTTGGTACATCTTGGAAACAGAGGGAGGAAAAATGGGATAAAGAACTGTCAGACGGAGGATTGGAAAGAAGATTATGTCTGTAGTATAAATTAAAGCAATGAAATAATACAAAAATGTAAATAAAAAAAGAAAAGATTTAAGACATTTCTGGTGGCACTTTTGTTGTTTGGGTAATGGCTCTTATATTATGGAATATATACTATTCTATTATTTTTTTTACTATAGGCATAAAGTGAGTAAGAATAGAGAAAAAATATATATGCCACCTTCACTCTTTAAATTTATACATTATTTTATACCTCATTATTAGTTATGGTGGGTAAATGTGATGTATATAGCTTTTTCCATATTCACATTATTCCTTTTATTATTTAAGATATTTTTATGAAATAACTTTTGAAATTTGCGACACTCAATTCTATTTGAAGCTATATTCCATTATGGTATTTTGTGTTTATAAAACTTGCGTATAATAGGTTGCTTATCATGGAATTATCATCCTCAGGAAATGGAAATGTCTTTTAGCATTTTAAAGGTGTATTGAAAAGTTTGTGCCATTCAACACACTTTTCTGTTGTCTGAAATACTATTTCTAAATCGGACATTTTCTGTCTGTTTTCTCACAGTATCTATGACAACATATTTGCTGATTTAATGACAAGTTTATTCCATACATGTAATCCTCATATTACTATATTTTATTTTATTGATCTTTACATGTGTGTGTGTGTGTGTGTGTGTGTGTGTGTGTGTATGTGTGAATTATCTATTTGCCTAAATCCTTACTTTACTATTATTTTCTGTGTTATGTACCAAATTCGGGTTCTTGTCTCTTGTCTCACTGGTTTTTCTAAAAATCTCTACCAGTCCTTTAATTTTCCCTTCAAAATAGGGCTAGCATTACTTCAATATCTGACAATATAACATATCAAGTTGAAATAAGGATAGGCACATTTCCTTATAGTAAATTTTAGCAAGAAAGAAAATATTTTTGAACTAAAAAAAAAAATGTAGCAAAGAGCATTTGATCCCATTGTAGGAGTACCAGAGTAAAATTAGCTGGTCCAACAAAAAAGTTTTTTTTTTTTTGATAAATTCTTATTGAAAGTCTATTTTATTGGATATCAGAATGGCTACTTCCACTTGTATTAGGGGCGTTTGGTATGAAATAAAATTTCTAACATTTTACTTTGGGTTGTGGCTGTCTTTTTCACTGAGGTGTGTTTCCTTTATGCAGAAAAATTCTGGATCTTGTTTATACATCAAGTCTGTTAGCATATTTTTTTTTTAAAAATTGGGGAATTGAGTCTAGTGATGATTAAAGATATTAAGGACCAATAAATGTTACTTGTTCTTATTTTTGTTGATTGAGCTGTAATTGTGTTTGTGTGGTCTTTTATTTTGTTTTGTTGTGAGACTAATTTGTTTTTTTCTGGGTGTATTTTCTCTCCTTGTGTTGGACTTTTCTTTCTATTACTCTTTTTAAAGCTGGATTAGTGGAAAGGTATTGATTAAGTTTGACTTTGACATCGAATATCTTGTTTCCCTCATCTATGATAATTGAAAGTTTGGCTGGGTATAGTATCCAATACCTAAATCAAATGCACCAAATGTGTGGGATGGCATTTTTGTTCTTTTAGAATCTCCATAACATTTGCCCCAAACCTTCCAGATTTTAGAGTCTCTGTTGAGAAGTCTGTTTTAATTTTCATAGTTCTGCCTTTATATGCTACTTGACCATTTTCCCTTATGTCTTCAAATATATTTTTCTGTGTTCTGTGTCTTTGGGGTTTGGGTTATTATATGGTGGGAGTAATTTATTTACTGGTCTGATCTGTTTGGTTTTCTGTAGGATTCTCATGTGTTTATAGTGCTTATTTTTTTTTAGGTTTGGTAAGTTTTCTTCTATAATTTTCTTGGACATTTCAAACTATAAGATCAGAAATTTTGTTCTCTGCTATGCCTACTTATTGAAATAATTATTTAAAAGTTGGCCTGGATTTAAAAAGTGGTTTGGATTGAACACTGCTTATTTTATTTCACTGGGTTATAGGTTTCTTTTCTAATTCCACATTTTCTGGTGCATTACCAATATCAATTTAATCATTTTGTGATGGTGAAGAATTTAAAAAAGTGAATTATTTGAGATAGTTAAAAAGAAACCTTTACAATTCACATTCCAAATATGACAGACAAAATTTATGACAGAAAAAAAAAACATGTTTTTGATATACCCATATTATCACTATGGACAAATTCTTTTCTTTCACATTCACTGAGAGATTGTTTCAAGAAAGAGTGGTTCTCATTCTTCTGATGTGACGGTTCTTGGGTATTATTGTCAGAAATTGCTGTGACACTGAATAACCTGTCTCACTGTACATAATTTTTTCAGCATGCCAACTTTATAAATACAACAAAAACATAAGCATGTTCAAATCCTGGAACAGGCTCATAGAATCTCCATAGCTTAGGGTTAGGGTAATGTACTTGATGGAAAACTTTTACATTTTAGCATGGACAATTCAATTGTATTTATCACAACTCAACTGTATGATATCACAAAATTATAAGTGGAATAATAATTGAAAGTTAATTTGAAAATATTCCAGGAATGACACATTTGCAGCAAAAAACCCTAATATACCTTTAAAAAATATTTTATGTAAGCATTGAACATTTAGATCATTGATTTGAAACAAATAATACAATGAACATAACTTTTTTGTTGGATTATTTTCTTTGCAAGAAACTGATCAAATGTACAATTGGAATAACTACAGATTGCAGATGTCTTTATTCTTGTCTGAGTTATTTTCATAGCAAATATTGGATACTTCATCATTATAAGAACTCTATCCCTGGTTTCTGGTTCTTGTCTGAAGTGCTTACATTTTATCCTCAATATATGTCACACCATATTTGAATTTGGATACTGAGTAAAAGTAGAAATAATTCTGTTATCCCAACAACAGGAACCTCATCACATATATCTTATAAATTCCCAAATTGTGCACATATCTAAGCAATAATTAATAATGAATTATAGTCATGTTGTTCCTTACTTAACAGATCAAATTAAAAAAAGTTTGATGATATCATGAAAATATCATAGGCACAGAGTCATCTAACATTTCAAAAACAATAAGAATCATCTCAATTTTTTTTTTTTTATAAATTAGATAACTAAACAACTCAATTTACATCCCTAATATGGACATTTCTCTTAAATAACATTCACCATTCTAAACAGTTCCCATGTTACTCCTTCCAATAATGCTCAAAAATTGGAAGCCCCATGTTTCCACACATACACAGAAGGTATATTTCACTGTGGTATCTGGTACCAGAGGCAATGATAGCTTCTCCTCCTAAGGCCAAACAAGGTTGACCAATTAGGGTAAAAGGACTACATTTTTGGTAATAATATCAGAGACACACTTTACACAACTTGATGAGCAAACCAGACGATGTCAAGCTGTACATATGTAACAGATATATAGTGTGGCTAGTATCGCCCAAGCATGCTCTGTAGTGGTGTTTCAGTATGTTTAAGACCCTCCTATTGGCATATGGAAGCTGACTCTCTATTTCTTTTTGTGATGTGATTTACTCCTATGCACTGCTCAGTTCTGTACACTACTTGTTTGTAAGACAACCCAAGTACCTCCAGATCTTCACTGTGTATCTCTAAATCTATTTACATGTGCTATTAAATGAAGCATTTCAGTAGACATTTCTACTATGTCTTCCAGCATAATAATATATCATTAAGTGTGTCAGAGATTATTTCTTTTACATGGGATGGGTCTCAAATTTTCTCAGTAGCTATTATTTCTGTTTCCAAAATATCTGCATATATTTTAGAAAAGAAAATGTTTGTGTCACAGTTTTTATAAATATTTTAATATCCCTTTCTACATTGCACATTACTTCTAGCTCCAAGAGATGACCACTTCAGATTATGCATCACACACATGTTGGAGACATATGGAAAAAACTCATGTGATAACATATGCTGTCAATTATGTGGTGTGGTGCAAGGATCACATTTTTTCATTGCTGGTAAATTATAAAGATATATAAATTTTTTGGAAATTAATTTATCAATTTCTCAGAAAATAGAGAATAATTTTACCAAAATGATAAGCTAATATCTCTTTAGAAGTTTAGACTATAATCATTGTATTTTGTTGGTAGATTATATACCGCAAAACTGTTTATAGAACAGATTTCACATTCAAGGAACTGAGGACCATAAAAAAAATTAGAAAGTAGTAATGCACGGTTATAATTTAGAAGTAGATTCTAAAAACATGGAGAGTAAGCAGTAGCCCTCCTGTTGTGCCATATGAGGCATATTAAAACAAAACGACTATATGTGTCTCTTCCATCTAGGAATGTAACTGGTAAAAAAAAAAGTAGAATTAATGCACATAGATTAAAACACTTATAACTATAATTGCCATTCAATATGGTTTTAAAACCACATCACTGACACTATGGTTATCATACATTACCTTTACTTTTTAAAAATTTTTTTCTCTTCTGGGATAAATGAAGAGTGCTGAAAAGAAGAAATAAATGATATAATAAATCAAATGAAAGGGAATGGATTATTTATTAAGCAGAACATTCTGAAGTCATAATCTTGAATTTCTAGAAATTCCGTTATATGGATGCAGAATTGAAATTATAATTTCTTACCTTAGTACAGAATATATATTAATATTATTAAGGTTTCATGGGGATAATTTTTTTTTAATTGGATATTTTATTTGTTTACATTTCATATGTCATTTCCTTTCCCCACTTTCCGTTTGTAGAACTCCCATCCCATTCCCCCTTCTCCTTTTTACTTTTATACCACTTTCATTACATGCATGTATTAAGCTTAAGTTCAGTTCTAAATTTAGGGTCTAGGAATATAATAGATTCAAATAGTCAAGGAACAAGCAATACAATAAACATAGATAGTCAAAGAACAAGCAAGGCATCAGACCTAATAACATGAACATTTATCTGATCACTGTTTCTACTAGCTTATCATGATGACCAAAATACCTGAGCCTAATTCTCTGTCCTAGCCCAAGGTCATTTTCATGTCTGAAGCCTATTTCCTTGCCCTAGGCTAAAATTTCGATTCCTGTCTGAAATTCCTGCTCTGTTCTGTCCTAATCTTTAGATTTTTGTCTGAAATTATATTTTTGTTCTAGCCAAAGATTTAGATTCCTACTCTAAAATGTTACTACTTTGTTCTAGTTTAATGTCATATTTCTTCCTGAAGTCTACTTCCTTGTCCTTGGCTCCTGTCGGATTCTTGTCAAGCAGCCCCAAAGGCTCTCTGCCACTCCATTTTTAAAATTTCATTAACAAAACTGATCCTGTCTTAGGTCATCTGTCAAGAATGCAGATATCTTTCAGAACAGGCTATTGACTGGATGAAGTTTCAGGAGACAGGTCACTATGACTCTGCCTATGATTCACTTGCCCTTATCAAAGTTGGTACCATCCAGCAAAGCTGCCTATTTATAAGGTTTATGACTACTCAGGCTGGTAAATTTCCACAGAAGCTTCCTATTTACAATAGCTTATAGCCATCTGTTTCAGTGGTTTTACACAAAGACCCAAGACTTTGTCTTAGGAGGCATATATGTAAGGCCTATTGCTGATTTTAAGACTATGGCTGATTTTAGGCTTTTAGTGTATAAGCAGAACTGCCCTTGACATTTCCTCCTTTCTTCAAGTATATAAGGGTCATGTGATTCTAATCTTGCAAAGGCAGGGATAAGGGGACCTTGTGATGACTCTGGTCCTTCTGTTCAGTGAGGTATGGGAACCATAACCATCCAATGTATTTTTTTCTGGAGAGGAGATACTTTTGACATCAACCCCTATGCAGTCAGGTTTTTCCATCAGGAAACCCAGAGAGATATTTTTAATTTTTATTTATATTTCCTTTCAGTGCTTAGCCTCGCAGCCTAGGCAAGAATTCAGGTTGGCAGTCAGAGGGGGTTTTGTGTGTCCCCTCTTTGATTGTAGAAGGCCCCTCTTTTAGGTTGGGTGAAGATAAGATTTGGAAACCCACAGGATAGAGTAACAACCTCATGTTGAGTCTTGTCCTCCATAGCTAACTTGTGATAATGTATCTGACCTGGTTTTGCTACCAAATTATCTATCTGTTGTTTAACAAATTTAGTCAGCCTATTTAAGGCCCAGGGACCAAAAGAAATAAGCAAAAAAAATTCAATTAGTGGTCCCAAGATGAAAGAAAGTAGGGTTGGCAACCATAAAGAGGTTGAAAACCAATTGTACCGGCTCTCATCTATCTTTTTCTCTCTGACTTTTCTCAAGGCCTTCTCAGACCTTTTCTGTGTTGTCTTTATCCATCCTTGTCTTGTCTATGTAGAGGCAACATTGTTCTTTAAGAGTTCTGCACAGTCTAGAGCTGTGCACTGTCTTTAATATTGTAAAAGTGTAAATAAAGTTCAATAAAGTCCTTTGCAGTATTTGGAGATCACTTCAGACAGCAAAACAAGATATTTCTTCAGATTAGTGATGTCACTCTCTGGCTGTTTGATGTTGTTGTCAATGGCCCATCAAAGGTCTGAGCAGTATGTCTGGAGACCAGCATCAGAAATAGAACTTCTAGCAGCAGACATCATGGGTGATTTATTTTTACCTGGAAAGAAAAAAGAAGAAAATTCTCATGGAGGTTTTTCTTTCCTGGATGTCAATTGTTATTTATTTTATTTATCCTTGGGCCTGGCTTTGTTGGGGTATCTATTTGTTTCATTAATCTGTTTGGCAGATATGTAGCTGTGCCTTATGTGGTATCAAATAGGCATATCAATCCTCAGCCTCATATGAGAACTTTGTCTAGACCATTCTATATAGGGATAAGAGAATCCTTCCACATAGCTGTGGCATAGTTTTTATTGTTCTCAGCTATGCCAGAGGTAGTCAGCAGCATTTTTGACATGAGATTTCAGTTTTAGAAAATTAAAATTGAACAAGGCATGATGTAGAGTATTTCTGGGAGACTCTTTTCAGTGTGTACAGTTCATCCTTTTTGGTTTTTAAAGCCAAGTATTCACAGTGCTTGTAAAATCAGGGCAGAAGCACCAGCAGCCGAACCATCCACACAGTGGCTCTGGCTATAGCAATAGCAGATTTCCAATGGGCCTTAGACTGTGTGGTCTTGAGAGGAGCAGATATGTTGCTGGTCTGCTCATGGATTAGGCACAGGCAGGCATACATGATTTTCATATATGAGTGAAGTATCTTAATATAATTTTTAATTGTTTATTTATTGATGATTATCTAGGTACATATCTTAGGAATAATGTTTATTTTCTAAGTATAAACATGGATTTTTTTTTTACAATGTTAAATGGATGATTCAGTCAAGTAATTTTCTTTTCCTTTCCTCCATTTTTTTTCTGTTCACTTTAGGCTGCAATTTAAAGACTTCTCCTCTCTTACCTGTCTATGTATCCTATTTTTGTTCTTCCCTGTAAACATGGAGTCTATCCATGATTTAAACAGTGCTTGTTACTTCAAAATAGTGTCTGACTAGGCCACCTTCTCCCATGGAAGCCAGATAAAGCAGCACAGTTGTGGATAGTTGATTTAGAGGCAGACAATGAACTAAATGTAAGACAGATGCCAGTTATGAGGAAAGAAAACACATTACAACCAAGCTTCACAATTTCCACTTATGTGTGTGTGCCTGAACATCTCCTGTTGGTGTTAATTTTGTTGGTGGTTTAGTTTCTGTGTGTTTTTTTGTTGGTGGTTTTATCTATGTATATCCCCAAGGAATGAGTTGTTTTAATTTATTGGTCTTGTCATAGAGTCTTTATATTTGAAGGTTTGCTTAGTTCTTCACTTAACTGTTGCAGATGGCATGGTGAAATATGTGTGACCTTTGGCTGTGGGTCTCTATGTATGTTTCACTCAGAATCTTTGTGGGAAGTCTGAAAAAGTTGTTTATAAGATTTTATTATTGGATTTAATCTGATAGAAGAATATTCTGAGGCTACAAATTTTTTAAAGAAAGAAGGCTTGCCTTTGATATGTACTTAATAGTCCTCTTAGGACAGGTTTGCATATTTCACAAAAATCGTAATCTTATAGACAATTCTTATGCTATTGGTAGGATTTTTATTCATGGTAAATGATTATAAAAGTATAATGAAGCTGTGTTAATTTGAAAAATATGTAATTGTTTCTGACGGTGATTTCAAGCATATTCTCACATATCCACAATTAACCTTTAATATAAATTTATACATAATTAATAAACATACATCATAGTGAAGCTTACCATTTATTAAATAGTTCAGTCATTGAAAACAAGTTATTTTTCTAGTAGAAAAATAGTCACCTTAATAAAACTTTTAGACAATTACAGTATTATGCTCTAATCTGTAATGTAAAATTTTAAAATATAAATTTCTTCTTATTGAGAAATCTCAGCTGTAAACATAATTATGGCTGAGGGAAACCCAACATTTTGGTATTTATTGTGTTTGATTCTAAATACTTTATTTTAAAACCTGAATTTACAAATACATGCTAATAATTATTTAAGTATAAACATAAAATATTTGTCAGCCCTAATCATCTAATTACTACTCATTAACAAAAAAGTGAGTTGAATTATTTTATGGCTTTTATTGGCTATTTCCATTGGCATTGTCTGTTGGAATTATCACTGTGTGTTGAAGCCTAGAATTTATTTGGATAAATGTGTGTGTCTCTAGACAGGAATTTTCTTTTTCATTTGTGACATTTACCGCTTTATAATATTCAGATTTACTAGAATTTATTTGTACATAAGACTTGATTATGTGTATATAATAACCATAGCCTGATTGAAGTTGTTTACTAGAGTAATCTTATAATTATTCCTTTAAAACTGAGAATGTGTTTGATAAGAGAACTCATTTTGGGTGGCCAATTTTACCATGTTTTATATAAGAAATTAAAACTTTAGTTGTGTTTGGAGGCTAAAATTTCCAACAAAGTTTTCATAATAACTTCTTTATAATGTTTCACTTTATGATGATGAAGTGAATAATAGCAAGAAAAATTGATTAAAATGTGTGCAAAGACTATTCTGACATATGTTATTTATGTAAGTACAGACTGAGGGTAAAAGATATGTCACTTTGTAAAGGCTTGAGTTGAAGGGTTCTGCAGTGTCTTCCAATGATTTCTTTAATCATAATATAAAATTATTTCTCCTATTGCTTTTAATGCACACACCCAAAGAAACATGCTTACACACACACACACACACACACACACACACACACCAACTATACTGCACATGATGGGTAGGCATCAGTGGTTACAATTAACAATTAAAAGAAATTGAGTCTTAATCCAGAACTTTATTTTATGCATTTGATAGTGTGATAAAAATATACTTTAGTATTACAAATCTAAAAAGAAAATTTTAGAGATGTATTAGATATAGCTTCAATAATAAATGAAATTATATGTGGAGGCATATTTTCCCCACAAGTTGAGAGAAGCAAAGGTGGTAGGAGTAAGGAGAAGAAGAAGAGGAATAAGAAGATGAAGAAGAGAAGAAAGAGGAGGAGCTAGTGAGAGAGAATCAGAGAGAATGGAAAGTGGCAGTGGACATTCATGTGTCTCTAGTACTCAAATGTAGTTGGTATATCTAGGTTGGATATTGGGTTACACAAATAATTGTGTGGGCATCTTGTTATTGAGCATCACAAAATATATAAAGCCTTTTGATTACCTAAGCATTAGAATCTCATTTCCACATTTCTTATGTGGATGACAGCCTTGTGGAGACAGTGTGGAAAATTTGCAGAGCCATCTCCCATGCTTGTTTTTTGTGGGTGGAAGGACCAGTGTCTTGGACTGTTGAGATGGTGGCCTGAGCCAATGGACTCATGTCTACCCTAGTTGGGAACATGATGGCCATAACAAGCCAGATTGGGTGCTGCTGAATTTAAATATAACCTGCAAAATTATATATGCTTAAAATGTAATAAATGTAATTAAAATCAGACAAGATACTATCAGTAGACAGAAAACCTACAAAATATGACACAATGGTTTTGGGCAGATGAAGATAAAACATAATATTATACAGTTTCCCTCATAAAGCCTTGTTGTTAACTTAGCAATCTAAGAATGTTTTTTGACCTTACTGTAAAATCATTTCACTTAGGACTTTAAGCTAAGCTAAAATGTAACTCACATTTAGACAGACAACTGTCATGGAAAATACAGAAGATGAGGAAAGTAACCCATATTTATGATTAAAGAATAGCAGTGTTCTTCACATAGTTCTTTAAACATTCTATGGTCTTAGGAGCAAATATCCATCCACTTACTGAGTTATGTTAATGTTAGTAAAGTCACTTATATACAGTTAACCAAAACTAGTGTTTCCAGTATAAAAAAATGAATACAAACATAATTCTTTCAAAGAGATTAATCATGGTCACTCACTATCATCTACTTTGATTTGAAAGTTCCACAAGAGCAGCAGAATGCAGCAAACATGAATAATCTTGTGCACGAGTAGTTTGTTATTCTCTACCACATGATAAATAACCTAAGCTGCTTTTGTCTTTCCTTATATACTGCTGATGAGTTCATAAACAAACATTCTCTACAGAAGCAATTACTGATTAAACAGGGCCTTCTTCAGAATCATCCTGGTCCACTGGATGCTTCTTCAAACATTTCACTCTGAACACAACTACCTCTAATCTTCCCAGTACTTGAATTTAGCCAGTTTTACATAACAAATATATTTATATCCAGAAGCAAGCTTTGCACAATAAGAAACTCTTAAATGTGAGAATTCAGGAATAAGCCTAATCCTTGTTATTGGAACAGAATTTACAATTACACTTCATAGTAATATACCAAATCGTCAAAATTTCTCATTTTTATCAACACAAAAAGTATCTTTCTCTTATTATAATTAATAATAATAATAATCAGCATTCTCTGAGAAAAATTAAAATTAATATCTAAATTCAAAGAAAAATTTACATTTAAAAATACAGTAAGGAAAATTGCTGCAAATATGTGAGATTCTGCCACCGCTTTCAAAGGAACACCATATGTAACCTGTCTCTCAGTAAATCTGGCGTAACTAGGAATACAAAATACCTCTGTTTTAGAAAGTCTATCATAAACAGAAAACCAATAAATTTTGTAGGTAAAAATGGCTCAGGAAATACAGGGTTCTCTATGCCAGGCTGTGGGTAAAAGTGACTGGGGAATGCAGCTGGGAATGCAGCGAGTTCCTCAGCTGGAAATTAGGCCAGGCTCCTCATAGCACAACCCCAACATAGAAGAAAGTTCTTGGGTTTCCATAACTGGTTTATTGACATAACAGATGGTGAATAGATCTGTATACACCCCCCCCTTGTAAACACAGGGCAGTCCTGAGTTGAGTAGGAAGGAAAAGCGGGAGAGGGGTTGGGGAGGAATGCTTACTTGGCCCCACCCACTGGCCTCACTTATCTCATTAGTATGTAAATCTCTCTAGGGCCTGAGGCCTGTATATCATGCCTACTTGTGTTCTATATGATTGAAGGGAGCAGGTTGAATGGAGATCAGAACTTATGTCAGGAGCCTTGGTTCTGGGGGGTGTGGCCGAACCCACAACTCAAGAACCAAGATACTCTTCCATGGCCAACATAATCATTTCCCAAGAAGTTTTCCATCACAAGAAACACAGATTCATGAGACTGGTCTAGAAACCCAAGTCTAACCTATATACAAAAAGGTCTGCCTTAACCTGGGTAAGAATGATACAGAAACATAAGATGTCTCCTGCAATCAGAGGAATATCGGAGGCCTGGCATAACATGAGAGGGTATTGCTTGCCTTCAGGAGGCCTGATCTGACCTAGGTCACAGAACTCAACCTGCTTTAAAGAAAATCTGCTCCAGTTGTATTGCATTCCAGATAACCCAAGAAAAAAACATGTGAGGAAAAGGAAGCACATAAACAACAATAACAACAACAACAAAAACAAATATATATATATATATATATGTATATATATATATATACACATATATATAGATATATATGTATATATATACATATATATATATGTATATATATATATATATATTTTAAAAAACAAAATAATTTTTAAAGCATGAGAAACCTGTATTCCTACCACATGAATTTTTAGATCTTCTACAATACACAGAGAGCAAGATTCTAAAAAAAAATTTCTATTGCATGGTTATACTATATGTCTTTTTAAATAACTTCTTAAAAACACTGGAAAATACAAACAATTAGGTGAAGGAAAGTAACAAAACATTCCAAAACTTAAAAATAGTATAAAATAAATAAAGAATTCACAAATAGAAGGAATCCTGGAGATGGATAACCTAAGAAAGTGATTAGAAACTACAGATTCAAGAATTTCTAACAGAACACAAGATATTGAAGAAAGAATCTGAAGTACAGAAGGTATCAAATTATATATTGACATGTCAGTCAAAAAATGCATAAAAAAAAAGAACCTAAATAAAACATTGAGAAAAATGGGAATATAATGAAACCAAAAAAAGCCTAAGACTAATAATAATAGAAGAGGATATAAATTCCCAGTTAAAATGGACAAAAACGTCTTCAATGAAACAGAAAAATATCTTTACCCTAAAAAAAGTGATGGCCATACATGTAAGAAATGTCTACATAATACAAAATGATTCAGACCTGAAAAATAAGATTTTCTTCTTCAACAACAACTACAAAACACTATATATACAGATAAATGAATGAATATTAAAACATGTACAGGGGATGGGACCTAGTAACACACAAAGGCAGATCTATCATAATTAGACCAGTTTACTCAAGGGAGAAGCAAAAATCCAGAAGATCTTGAATAAAAGTCATACAGAAGCAATGTTGCCACAAATGACATTTTGTGCTTCTATATGCAGAAGATGATATATACCTAATTATACCTAAGTGACACTAAAATATCTACCAGGCAATTCCTTCAACAAAGTCGTTGTATAAAATATTAACTCAAACAGAATAGAGCTTTTATTTATACCAATGATAATTATCCAAAAAATTATAGAAACTGTACCTTCACAATAGATATAATTAATAAAAATATGTTAGTATAACTCTAATCAAGCAAGTGAAAGTTCCTCATTACAAGAACTTAATGTCACTGAAGAAAGAAATTGAAAAAATTAAAAAAATCTCAGTGCTCAAGTATTAGAAATATTAATACAGTAAAAATGACCATCAATCGATAATTGTACCTTCAGGTCGCTATGGCTCCAGATACATATGTAGTAGAGGATGGTTTTATATGACAGCAATGGGAGGGGATGCCATTGGTCCTAGGGAGGGTTTATCCCCAAGAGTCAGATGATCCTAGAGCAGTGCCCCAGGAGATTGTGGGTGGGTGTGAGAGCACCTTTCCAGAGACAAAAAGGAAAGAGAGGGCAGATGAGAAATGGGGGTTTGGTGTAGGGTTAACTTAGATGTGGGATATTATTTGAGATTTAAACTTATGGAATGACTATATATATATATATATATATATATATATATATATATATGTATATATCTGAATTCTAAATTCTATTCTAATTTTAAAAATTAATCTGTCAATTCAATAAAATCATCACCAAAAACAACAACATGATCTTCACAAGCATGGAAAGAGAAATTCTCAATTAATATGAAAAAACAAAACTCAAGATTGCCAAAATAAATTTGAAAAATAAAAGTACTTATGGAGGAGGTACCATCTCTGACCTCAAGCTGTACTACAGTATAATAAGAGTCAAAAAAATTCACCATATTGAATAGAAATGGGCAGGTTGATCAATGGCATACAACGAAGACCATGAAATAAACCCACACAATCATGGACAGTTGCTCTTTGACAGCAAAACCAACAATAGGAAAAAAAAAACTTTTTTAACAAATGGTGCTTATTTAACAGGCAGTCTACATGTAGAAGTATGAAAACTAATCAATATTTATGATCTTCTACAAAGGTTAAGTTATAGTATCAAGGACCTCATCAGAAAACCAAATACATTGAATGTAATAGAAGAGAAAATGGAAAATAGGTTTGAATATATTGGCATGGAGGAACATTTCCAGAACAGAACACAAAAGTTTTACACTCTATGATCAACAAGTAACTAATGGGACCTCATGAGACTGAAAAGCCAATAGTACAGAAAGTCAACATGCAGATTACTACAGATTAGGGAAAGATCTTCACTATCTCTACATCCAATAGTGGGCTAATATCCAAAATATATAAAGAACTCAAGAAGTTAGTCTTAAAACAAAAAGAAACAAACAAACAAAAACACCAAATAACTCAACTTCTAAAAGGGTTAGAGATAACCAGAAAATTCTCAACAGAAAGATCTCAAATGATCATAAAAATCTTTAAGAAAGTTTAAAAACTATTACACATCAGGGAAGTATCAGTCAGAGCTACCTGAAGATTTCACCTTACACTACTCAGAATGGCAAAGATCAAAAACATAATTGACAGCATATTCTGGTGTGGATGAGTAGAAAGAAGAAAACTTCTTCATTGCATATACATTTGCAAACTCCTTAAAACAGTCTGTTAATTCACCTGGTGTGTCCCCAGATTATTTGAAAAATGATTTACGTGAAGTTCCAGCTGATCATGTAACAATAAGATATTCCACCATACTTCAAAGACATCTGCTTCACTGGATTCACAGCAGCCCAAATGCTAATAAGTGAAGGTGGTAGAAATAAAGAGGAAGAGACATTGCTAAATGTAGTAAAGGAAAAGTCAAGCAACTTATAAAGGCAGACCTATCAGAATTACACCAGAATTCTCACCAGGTACTATAAAGCCAGAAGATCCTGAACAGATGTCATACAAACAATAAGGGAACACAAATGCCAGTCTAAGGTACTATACCCATCAAAACTCTCAATTACCACAGAAGAAAAAAACAAGATATTCAATGACAAAACCAAATTAATACAATATCTTTCCATGAATTCAGTGCTATAAAAGATAATAGAGGGAAAATGCCAACATGAAGAGTGAAATTATTTGCTAAAAAAAGCAACAAAGTAATGTTCTTCTAAGAAAACCAAAAGAAGTTAATGACAGAAACATAGTGTCACAGCTAGTAACAAATATATTAGAAAGCAACAATTTCTACTCATTAATATTTCCTAACATCAATGAACGCACTTTCCCAATCAAATGACAGACTGATGGACTGGATTTGTAAAGAAGACCCAATATTTTGCAGCATACAGGAAACACACTTCCATGACAAAGACAGACAGACATTATCTCAGGATAAAAAGCTGGAAACAATTTTTCAAGCTAATTGTCTCAGGAAACAAGCTGGAATAGGCATTCTAATATTGAATAAAGTCAAGTTTCAACCAGAAGTTATCAAGAAAGAGAAGAATTAACACTTCATACTCATTAAATGAAGAAAGAACTGAGACGAAATTTCAATTTTAAACATCTATGCACCAAAAGCAAGGTCACACATTGCACCTCACACATTAAAGCATACAGTGCTCCTCACACAATAATAGTGGGAAACTACAACACCACACTCTCAGCAATGGACAGATCATGGAAACAGAAACTAAACAGAGATATAGTGAAATTAAGGGAAGTTATAAACTAAACCAATTTAGCAGGTATTTATAGAACATTTCTTTCAAAAACAAAAGAATAAACCTCCTTCTGAGCACCTCATGGTGTGCCTTCTCCAAAACTGACCATATATTCAGTTACAAAGCAGGCCTTAACAGATACAAGAAAATTGAAATAATTCCATTAATCCTATCAGATCACTATAGACTAAGGATGGTCTTCAATAATGATAAAATCAATGGAAAGCCCACATACACATGGAAACTACATAATGTTCTTTTCAATGACAGTGTGGTCATGGAAGGAACAAAGAAATTAAAGACTTTTAGAATGCAATGAAAATGAAGACACACCATACCAATACTTGTGGGACACAAGGAAGGTAGCGGTAAGGGGAACACTCAAAGCTCTAAGGGCCTACAAAAGATACCGGAGAAAGCAAACAGTAGCAACTTGACTGCACACCTGAAAGCTCTGGAACAAAAAGAGCAAACACACTGAAGAGGAGTAGACAGCAGGAAAACAAAATCAAACACAGGGCTAAAATCAACAAGTAGAAACAAAAAAAATATACACACAGAATCAATAAAACCAAGAGCTGAGGCTTTGAGAAATTCAACAAGATAGATAAACCATTAGCCAGACTAACCAGAGGGCACAGAGACAGTAGCCAAATTAATAAAATCAAAAACCAAAAGGGAGACATATAAACAGAAACTGAGAAAAATAAAAAAATCACCAGACCCTACTACAGACCTAAAGTGAAAAAAACTGAAAAATCTGAAAGAAATGGACAATTTCCTAGACAGATACCAGACATTAAAAGTTAAATCAGAATCAAATAAATCATCTAAATAGTCCTATAACCACTAAATAAATAGCAGCAGTCATTAAAAGTCTCTCAACCAAAAAGGGCCAGTATTAGATGCTTTTAATGCAGAATACTACCAGACTTTCCAAGAAAACCTTATACCCATTCTCTATAAACAATTCCACAAAGTAGAAACAGAAGGAACACTACCCAATTCATTTTATGAAGCCACAATCACAATTACATTCATACCTAAACCACACAATGACCCATCAGTGAAAGAGTACTTCTGACCAATGTTCTTTCTGAATATCAATGCAAAATTACTCAATAAAATTTCTCAAACCATATCCAAAAACCAACAACAACTAGAACAACAAAAAAACAAAACAGTCTTTCACCATGATCTAGTAGGCTCTATCTCAGGCATTCAAGGATGGTTCAATAAATGGTAATCAACTTAATTTACTATATAAACAAACTCAAAGAAGAAACTCTACATGATTATCTCACTGGTTGCTGAGAAAGAATTTTACAAAATTCAATACTCCTTCATGGTTAAAGTTCTGGAAAAAAACATGAATCCAACGTCCATACCTAAACATAGTTAATGCAATATTCAGCAAACCAGTTGTCAACATCAAATTAAAAATAAAAGAAAACAAACAAACAAACAAAAAATCCTAGGAGATAACACACTACACCATCTTACTAGTAGAAAAACTTGAAGCAGTCCCACTAAAATCAGTAACTATATAATGCTCCTTACTTTCTCCCCATCTGTTCAATGTAGTACTTGAAAAATTAGCGAGAGTTATTAGACAACAAAAGAAGATCACAGGGATAAAAATTGAAAAGGAAGAAGCAAAAAATCACTATCTGCAGATATAGGATCAAATAAATAAGTGGCCCCCAAACTTCCAGCAGAGAGCTCCTAACTGTGATTAATTAAACAACTTCATTAATGTGGCTGGATATAAAATTAACTCGAACAAATCAGTAGCCCTTTTCTATTTTAAAAATAAGCAGGCTGAGAAAGAAATTGGGAAAATGACACCCTTCACAAGAGTCACCAACAATATGAAATACTTTGTTATGAATCTAACCAAGAAAGTGAACGATCTGTATGACAAGAACTCAAGTCCCTGAAGATAGAAATCCAATAAGATCTTATAAGATGTAAAGATCTCTCATGCTCATGGATTGGAAGGATTAATATAGTAAAAATAGCTATTTTTCTGAGAGCAATTTACAGATTTAATGCAATCCTCATTAAAATTACAACTCGATTCTTCACAAAGATAGAAAGAGATATTCTCAAATTTATTTGGAATAACAAATACTCAGGAGAGTGAAAACACTTTTCAGCAGTAAAAGAATATCTGAGGGAATTACCATACCTGACCTCAAGCTGTACTACAGAGCAGAAGTCATAAATACTGCAAGCTATTGGTACAAAGACAGACAAGATCAGTGGAGTATAATAGAAGACCCAGAAATGAGTCAATGTACCTACAGTCACTTGATCATTGACAAATGAGCTAAAACCATACAGTGGAAAACAGAAAGCATTTTTAACAGGTTGTCCTGACTGAACTGGACATCAGGTACAAAAGTCAACTCCAAGTGGATTAAGACCTTCAAATAAAACTGGACAGACGGAAACTAATAGAAGAGAAAGTGGGAAAGAACCTTGAACTCATAGGCACAGGGGAAAAGTTTCTGAACAGGACACCAATGTTTTATGTTTTAAGAATTAACAAACAGGACCTCAGAAAATTGCAAAGTTTCTGTAAGGCAAAGGACATTGTCAATAGGACAAAATGGCCATGCAAAGCCTGGGAAAATATATTTACTAATTCTTCATCTGATTGAGGATTAATATACAAAGTTTACAAAGAACTCAAGAAATTAGACTACAGACAATCAAATGAACCTATTAAAAATAAGGAACAGAACTCAATAAAGAATTTCCAGCTGAAGAATGTTGAATGTCCATGAAGCAACTAAAGAAATGTTCAACATCTTTAGTCATCAGGGAAATGCAAATCAAAACAACCATGAGATACTACCTCACACCAATCAGAATGGCCAAGTTTAAAAACTCAAATGACAACTATTGCCTGAAAGGATGTGGAGCAAGAGGATGACTCTGCCATTGTTGGTGGGATTGTAAGCTGGTACAACTACTCTTGAAATCAGGCTGGTACTTCCACAGAAAACTGGATATCATATTACCTACAGATCTAGCCATACCTCATTTTGGCATATGCTCAAATGATGTTCTGATATCTATCAAGGATATTTGCTTCACTATGTTCATAGCTGCCTTATTTATAATAGCCAGAAGTGGAAACAACCCAAATTTTCTTCAACACAGGAGTGGATACACAAAATGTGGTACATTTACACAATGTATTATTCAGTTATTAAACCAATGAATTGGTAAAACTCTTAGGCAAGAAAATATGGATGGAACTAGAAAATATCATCCTAAGTTAGGAAACACAATCACAAAAGGACAGACATTGTATGCGCTCATTGATAAATAAATATTAGCTCAAAATCACACAATCCCTAAGACATAACTCACAGATCACATGAAGTCCATGAAAAAGAAAGACTGGAGTGTCAGTGTTTCTTTAGGAGTAACAAAATACTCATAGGTTCAAATATGAGACAATCTGTGGGGTGGAACCTGGAAAAGAGATCACTAAGAGACTGTCCTAATTAGAGATCTGTTTCAGTTGCAATCACCAAATGCAAACACTGTTTCGAATGTCCAGAAGTGCATGATGACAGGAACCAGATATAATTGCCCCCTAGAGCCACTGCCAGAACCTGCATATTCTGAAATGTATGCTCAAAGCTAACCATCAAATTGAACACAGGGTTACCTGTGGAGGTGTTAGAGTGAAGACTGAAGGAGTTGAAGGGGTTTTTGTCCCCATGGAGAGTGACAATACTAACCAACCAGAGCTCCTGGGTCTAAACAGCTATTCTGGGAACACACATGGAGGGACCCATGCCTCTATCTCTATTTATACAGGAGGATAATCTTGTTGGACATCAGTGGGAGAGAAGAGCCTTGCAGAAGGAATGGGATAATAGGTACAATTATTGCTGTTATAACAGCTTTAATTACATAACTTGCTAGCACCACTGCTTCTGGAATTGCTGTTACACAAGAAGCTAATACAGCTACATTTATTAGTCATTTAGAAAAAAAATTTATTAAAGTGTTTTATATACAGAGGATTTAGATAGGCATATGGAAGAATGGATTTATGTTCTTTATCCTATTTAATTTATTGGAAAGAGGTTTAGAATTTAAGGGTAAGGAGACATCTCAAGTGTCATCACAAATTTCTTTGGAGTAGTGTTACTTCTAAAACCTACAATGATTATTGTTATAATTAGAAAAAAGTATAAAGACATGGTTAAGGCATTTGACATAATCCTAACACTTCTCTAAATGTTTTAAATTTGCATAGTGAGATTAAGAATTTAAAGAATGCTGCTTTGTTGATCTTTGATCCTGCAGATAAGGCAATAAAATTATCCATGATCTGAGATCAGTATTTCCATTTTGGACAAGCTTCAAGTGTGCCATATATAGCTTGATCATGCTAGCTATCTTTGTCCTGGAAAAACTCTTATTCCTACCCAATCATGTTAAAACTTGTCTTTAACAACATCTACATTTTGACAGCCAAACTACATTGCTTGAAACTGAAGTGGACCCTAAGAAAGAGTTATTAAATTAACAGGCTGGCAATCCAAAGACTGTTAAGATGCTGCACAGAGTCTTACCAGCCCAAGGCAGAAGTGCATTGCTTTAGATAATGGATATTCCATGATGGGGAAGGAAGGCATTCTTGTCAGAATGACCTAAGATTGGCTCTGTCATGTTAATGATATTTAAAAAGGTGAGGTGAAGAGCCTTTGGGCCTGCTTGGTAAGATTCTGACATAGGCCAAGGACAAGGCAGGGGGCTGCTTCACAGGAATATGACATTGACCAAGATTAAGGAAGTAGACTCGAGGGAGGAATGTGACATTAGGCTAGAACAAAGAAGTAATTTCAGAAAAGAGTCTAAATATTAGATTAGAACAGAGAAGTAATCTCAGGCAAGAAACTAAATATTAGGCTAGAGCAAAGAAGTAATTTCAGACAGCAATCTAAATTTTAGGCTAGAACAAGTAGGCTTCAGATGTGAAAATGAACTTGGGCTAGGACAGGGAAGTAGGCTCAGATACTTTGGTCATCCAGATAAGCCTCTAGAAACAGTGATCCTGAGAGTGTTCATATAATTTTTTTTAATGCCTTGCTGTTACTTTTAATATTTGTGTTTATTGTATTGCTCGTTCCTTGACTATTTCAAATTATATTGCTAGACCCTGAAGCTAAAACTGATCTTAATACATAAGTATAATCAAAATGATATAAAAGCATAAAGGAGGAGGGGTAATGGGATAGGGTTCTCTAGCAAGAGGAAATGGTGGATAAGGATGACGTCTTTATTGTAAATAAATACAATATCCAAAAAAATAAATTAGAATTTGGAGGAGGGAGCAATGAAAGATCATTAGAATGGTGACTGAAAATCTTAAGCAAATTGTAAATTAGAGTAAAAAATAATAATTTATTAAAAGCATATAAAATGCAACCTAAGAATTTAGTATGTTCTTATTTGGCTTCCCAAAGAAAAGTATTCTATTATCTTTCTAATCCTGATACTGTTTACCCTAAATAGTATTACACTCCAAATATTACCTTCATAGACAGTTTGTATAATGGTAAATAAAAAAATGAGTTAAGCCTAATATAAGGAAGAGAATATTTATTTTTCATCTTCCACAGAGACCTGAGAAGGATAAAAAAGATTATTTGACTTTACAGCAAGAATAATGAATTGACTCCAAAAAATATAGAAGTGACAGATACAGCTGATTACTTGTAAAATCTCCAAAAAAAAATTTATCACTGTAGTTTCAATGTATAGCCTATCAGTCCATAATATGAGACATATACTTTGTGAAGCAGGGAAAATGATCAACTTGGTTATTTTGCATTGACAGAGTTTTGCAGTCTACTTTCCTGCATTTCAGGATGGCACTATGTCTGAAGAAAAAGTAAGGTATTTTTTTTGTCAAGTATTTATCTTCCCAGAATCAAAGCAACTGTAAATAGAGGATTTTCTATGATCATCATATTCTTCCAAACGAAATATCTGCTTCCAGAACCTGATATGTCTCAATAATGAAAAAAGGTTGAAATCATTAAAATATATGTTTAAATACCATATTCTGAAAGTGGGTAAAGTTTTGGAATACATTTATCTTTTCAGAAAATAACTGAGCAAGCAAATATCACGTTTCCAGTTATCAGGTCCTGTGAATTCCAGGATACATATTTCAGTTGTCTTCTAAATCAGATCCAACATGAACATGAATTTGATTTTTTGATGGTAATATGTCTTAGTTAATTATCTTAAACTGTTTTTACTATCATTCATTAAAAGAACTGCCATTAAGCCTTTTATTTTTAAAAGAATTGAATAGTCACAATGGCTATCTAAGAGTTACAAAAATAAATCCTAAACATTGTATCAAACACAAAGTTTTATACCAATAAAATTTCATTTTCAGTAGAATGCAAAATTCTATATCAATATAAAAATATAATCTCAAACATGAATCAAAATATAATGATTTATTAAAATGTATTATGGCTATAAAATGGATTTCTTTAAGAGTACTACCATTTGTGGTTTAACTTTTTATATTATGATATCACACTTTTAGTCTTTTCATTATCCTTCCCAGAAATAAATAAAGGATAGATTAAAAGTGAATGATATAAATTCTTGATTTTAAGCTCCCTGAATTGTTTTTTCTCTCTAAGACAATAATTAGTATAAATTGTCATTCAAAATAAAAACATATCTATAACATAATGCCAAATTGTGGTTGGGATTATGTTCTTATAATGATTTTCTGATGAATTGGTGTGAAGAATTATTTTCAGGGTCCTAAAGGAAATTTTAAAAAATAATGGTCAAGTCAAAATAAAACTATTTGGCATTATTTCTTGTCCAGTCATAATGTTTACAAAATGGTCATGATTTAACTAATGTCCTGACTGGAAGTCTAAAGAGGTTTATGAATCAATCAATGTGTTTGGAGATTACCAGTCTTTCCTAAAGCTGTTCTGTAAGCAAGTTTATTGAAACAGAAACTGCTGAGAAATATAATGCAGGAAGCTGGAACAGCAGGTCATTTTAGCATTCCTGAGGAAGAGTTTTCATAGGCCTAAATTCTTATTCTTTATTTCTGTATTATATAAAAGAATATTTCTGTATTATATAACAATATAAAACTTAAAACCAATATTGAGATTTTAAAAGACATTAATAAGGTGTGTGCAAGGTGCACAGCTCAATTAAGAGTCAATTTTTTTCTCTGTTTTGGAATTTTTGGATTTTGTCAGAGGGAGTTGCACATATCTCTTAGTTTATTCTATGAACCACATAATGTTACATGCCAAATTGGTGATTATTTTTTCCTAGATTAAATCTGCAAGTCTATGAGAAATATCCTGCTGTGACATCTTTCTCCAAACCCACCTTTACTAAAAAAATATTTATCCCTACATCCTGATCTTAAAAAAAAAAACACAATCTTAAAAAACAAACAAACAGATTTTTGCGTCTGTTCCAGATTCTGAAATTATTTTTGAATAAATCTGAGGTGCCAAATAATCTAATGTTGAGTGCAAACCTGTTGTAGAAAGTTTTATTTTCTTTTCAAGTTTTGGACATTGCCTCATTCATTTAAGTTCCAGAAGAAAGACATATTTATTATTATTTTCAATTAGCCTTATAACTTAAAGGAGCTGGCTATAAATCTAACCTCTCTGCCATTATTCTTTCCTACTATTAAGCATTTTCTATCAATATCACAGTGTCATTACTAGTTGTCTTTCACCTGGTGTTACCTTATATGCAACTAAACAGTATCAAGTCCACATTTCTAACCCATGGTATCTTTCTCGCCTCTTCCAGATATTATTTTTTGTTCTCGGCTTCTTCAATGAGTAACTTTAAGCCCATATATCTCTAATCCATCCAGTAATTGGCTATATCCAATTTAATTTAACTGATCTTTTTAATGAATTAGCACGATTAAGATAACAAATTATATAAAAGTGTGCATTCTTAGTAAATCTAGCCTTGTCATTTGAGTATAGAATTTTATATTATAAATCACAGCAATAGACCAAATATCAACATAAATAGTATCTGACTATTTGTAAGACTGGTTCATTTTGTTAGAGACCAAGAGAACATGGAGGAATGGCATACCAACCAAAAGGTGCTGAAATGACAGACTTTAAATTCACCTATCATAGATGTTTTGAAAAAATTTTCATCTGAATTTTCTATTTAAAGATGCAAACCCCATTATTCACTTGAAGAAACATACATAATGTATGTGTTCATTTGTGTGTGTGTGTGTGTGTGTGTGTAAATTATACTTGCAGTAAAAATCAGAAAGCTCCTTTTTACTGGGCTGCAGGTATGAAGATGAATACTCTTCTGAGGAGGAAATGTTGATTGAAGGAAAGGGAATGTTGAGAAGGAGTTATAATTATCAGTGTATGAATGGAAATATCATGAGTAAACACAAGGAAAACATCATGTCAAAGAAAGACTAAAATTTCAATAGCATTCAGCCTTGGCTTGTAAATAGACATGTGGGTTACAATAAATGAATATCCACACAGTTGTAATGCTAACAGCTTATGTCTTTATGTCAATTTTTTGTGACCTACCCTATGAACATTTAGTAAATCATCTTTAAATTTATACCCAAAGGTGAACACTTCCGACAAGCTAGAATTTGAGTACAATGGAAATTCCTGAGAATATGTGACTTTGACCTTGACTAATAGTTTTTAAGTGGTGATACAAGTTTATCATCATTCTGAAGTCAAGGTAACACTTCCACTGAATGAATTTCTAAACCAATTTTGGACATATTTTAAATTACTCTTTGTCATTTTTATAAGAGGAGTTAGTCTAAATGCAGGTAACGTTATGGGAGTGTCAAACCAATGGCTAGTCCAGCTAAAAGGTACATAACTGAAGAAGACTGATAATACCTGAAACTGCATGTATAGTCATGAACCAGATATGGGATTTCCCAATGTCCTTGTTATAACAAAAAGGAAAAAAAAGCCAGTGAAATGAATCCCAATATTATAATGTTTATCATTCAAATAGGAACCTAGTGTATTTTTTTAATCACAGAAGGTATATTAAGTTATTAAGAAAATAGATAGACTCAAAGTAGAGATGAGTAATTTCTAAAACAGAATGAAAGAAAGCAACCAGAGGTGTAAAGTCCACTGAATGAAAACTCACAGAATCACTTGAACTAGGCTCTTATTGTCCAACAGAGGCTCAACAATGAGGGAGAATGTCTCTCTTTCTTTCTTTCCTTCTTTCTTTCTCTCTTTCTCTCTCTCTCTCTCTCTTTCTCTTTTCCTCTCTCTCTCTCTGTTTGTCTCTTCCTCACTATCTCTCTGTAATTATATCTATAACTACATTATGCACATATATTTGGCTATATATATTCATATCTCTCTATCTATCTAGTTATAAATATATATAGTTATAATATATGTATATATATATGTACATTTATGTATGTATACATATGCGAATATATACATAAGTATATACAAATGTGCACATTTATGTATGTGTACATATATATACATATATATGTATATATAAATGATGTACATATATATGTATATATAAATGCATATATAGAGAGAGAGAAAGAAAGAGAGAGACTGAGAGAGACAGAGAGGTAGAAGCAAGAAATTTAAAAATAGAAACTATAGTAATGTGATGTTTTACATAAATTGTTTGACCTCAATTCATGGAGTCATGGGAATAGTTGCCACAATTTCTGTGTTGAGGAGATGCAAATAAACAATGTTTAATATAGAAATTAGAAATAGTCAGTAGTACAGAATACAAAACATGGTGGTTAGGAGTACAGTATGTGTTACCTGCTCTTCGAAAAGCAATGGATACACTCCATTTGCTGAGAATGATAATTGGTAAGTTAAAGAATCTACTACAAAAAAAATGGTATAATTTTAAAAGAATACATTACACATAGCTTCAAATCAAGTCATGCTTCATAAAGTTTAAAATAATTTCATAATAAAATCTCAAAAAATAAAACAAACTACATGAATTATTATATATACGTGAATATATAAGAATGTACATATAAATAATATATACTTCATTAATATTTAATGAATATATAATTAGAATGAATAACTATATAATTAATATATAATGAATATAAGCATTAAAATATAATGAATATATATTCATTCATGTTGTTTGATTTATTTTTGAGGCTTTATTAAGACATTAACATATATATACATACATGTAATATAAGATAATGCAACAAAAAAGTAATATGTAAAAATTCCCCAATAAGGCCAGTGGCTACATTTCTTTTATTCTTTTTGTGTAATATTTGGAATTATAAATAGACTACTAAGGTTGAATATAGAAACAAATAATAAAATTTGAAAATACTACAATGACTTACATAAACATACACTCCAAATAATATAAATTACACAATATTGATTAATATCTGATAAAAAGAATTTCTCAATGAAGCAGTATATAAAATCATCATTTTTTATTTTGAAGACTAAATTTTCATTAATTTATAATTTATGTATTTCTTAGTCTATTTAATTTATTTTAAAAGCATTTAATTTTTAGTGTGTGCTTGTGTGTGTGTGTGTGCATATGTGTGTGTGTGTGTGTGTGTGTGTGTGTGTGTGTGTGTGT